>JBAIZZ010000392.1:0-56989 GCA_037355905.1 Heliconius aoede
AAAAAAAACATTAAATTGGTCGCAAAAGAGCGGAAGTCGATCGATTTTGAGACGATATCAATAAAAACGAATTCTATGTGATTTACATATTTATATTTTTTCTAATTACTAAACGTTAACTTAAAAACATTAGGTTAATTATTATATTGTAGCACAAAAATATTTGTAAAATTTACATATATCGGAAAGAAAAAGTAATTTTAGTTTCACTCTGTATTCTCCCTGGGAACCTAGTGAGACCCTTCATTCTTATTAAAACACTTCAGTTCGCCACTTTTCGATTTCAGTAAGCATTTCGTGTTGAGCGGTTGATAAAAATGAAAATATTAAATATTTCACATCCTCGAGTGGGAGGAATCGAACCTGTAATCAGTCACGTTTACAGTAAAGCACACTTGTGCCCCTGCACCACGACTGGCTCCATATTAAGTCGAAAGGGCCAAAATTCAAATAATTTTATTCAAATTAAGAGGTTACATATTTAATTTATTTATCGTCAAATAATTTACCATTAGCTTACTGCCTTTATAGTTAATGCCTTAGACCCGAGAAGACAAGACGCCAGGAACTCAGCGGGGCTTTTTTTTAATCAATTATATAAAAATATACATATAATTATTTGTGACAATGATAGGTACCGACCATTGAGACAAGCTGGAACAAGCATTTCATTCCCAAGGAGTGTTATCATTTATAAAATCATTAAATTAACGTTATCATTAATAAAATTATTAAATTAATGATTTTATAAATGATAACACACTATAATAACCTTTAAGACATAAAAATCTTTTCACAACTCTTATAAATTGTGATGTATAATATTCTCACATGTTTTCTGGCATCCTGTTGTAAGAGCTTACATAATAGAACTAACTCGATGAAGTCGCGTTACAGGTTCGATAAGCTTAATTATATTTGTAGTATACAAGTTTAAGCATTATGTACATCATCAATTTCATAAAATCCCTAAAGCTTTTTCTTTATGTACATAAAATTTTCAAAAACGTATAGAGATACAAGTGTCAACAAATTATTTTTTTAAAATATTTACCTTAACGAATCTTTAGTGCAAATAGCTCGCTTCTGCAAGACAAATATTGATTTAATACCGGCTGCATAACCCCAAAGTGGAACGCTGTAGGACATAATTATAAGAAAATAGCTAAAGTGGACAAGACGAACCTCTTAATAGCCTGAAACTACAACTCGCCTATCCAACAAGATGAGATCCCCACTGAAATTTGGAGTCAGAAATATCGTAGAATCACCAGGATCTACGGCTTCCCCATTCGAGAGTATATGGGCTTTAACAACTTTTGTGTTAGTTGTTCTGAAAAATATATATTTAGTTTTTTTTTTTCAATTACATTTGGAACACGCCAAGAGCATCCTTCCAGCATCAGCAGTAGAGCAACGCTTTAGTAAAGCTTTACTGTTATATTTATGTGTGTGTTTTATACAAATATGATGAAAAAATAAAAATGAATTATTTTTCTATAATCTCTAGAGAAGTTTAGAAGTAAATACAAAATAAATAAACTGCTGAATAAAAAGAAATAAGATTTTGCAATGAAAAATTTCACAAAAGCTTTGATTAAGTGAAAATGATCCGTTACCAACATGTTATGTCTCGCACAGGTGACGCTGGACGCGGGTTCAAACTGTCTTTACTTGTTCTCATTATACCTACAACAATATTTAAATATTTTTAAAATATCCTTTTTTTTTGAAACAGAGGTCTTGGGTCTTTTGAGGCAATTTGTTTTTATTATAAGCTATAGCAGCTATGGGCTATCTAAATTATATAAAAATGTATAATTTAGTCTGTCGTAGCTCAGTGGCACAAATTTCGCGAGTTTGATTCCCATTTGGCGAAATGAATTATCTCCGTATATATTAGGTTGTTCAAGAAGAACGTAATAGTTCCAAATGCTGTGATGACACTTTCATACGTAGTAATTTAATTTAAAATTCATTCATAAAATATGTTGGCATTTCATTTTTTTTAGCTTTACCCTATACAGCGCTGTACGTATAGGGAACTTTTAAATATTGCATCACGAGTGGCATAACTTAGTCACGCCATGACTTTTTAACAAATTGTACAAATAAAAATAATTCAAAGAGTAGAAATCGAACCTACAACCGTCGCGCTTGCAGTCATATGCTGGTCCGCCACGCATCTTCATATATCTTATTTACATTAGAATAATAAGATGTAATTTCAGAAACATTTATCTTAAGCACGGCTGCAATGGAAACAGAGACGCGCAAGAGTGGCAATTTATCGCCAAGGCACCCACCAATGTTACGACTCGATAGCTCCGGGTTGTAGCGCAGTAGAATGGGTCTAGAAATGAAAGGAAAGCGTATCGGGCCTGACATTTGGGAAAGTTGTCATTTGTAAATGAGTATTATTATTAATTAATACTAGTTAAACCACTACTATCTAAAGTATAAGAGTTAATTTAGTTGTTATTTTTATATGTTACGTGAATTTAATTATATATTATTAAAATATTCTAGCGTCTAATAGGTTTTTTTAATATTTTATTTTGCCGAGTTCAAATTGTATCCACAGTTTGAGACAGCTACATCTGTGGGATACAGTGTGAAGATAAAAAGGGTGGATTGACGGAACATAGTGTTAAGAAACTCCATTCCCCGGATTCCGCTGCTCGATGCATTGCGTGTTGATAGGCGTAACTCAAACAACAAAAATTGAGACAAATCTCAAGTAGTTTTTTTTTTATTTTGATTTATTTTTATTTACCTGAACTCAAAAACAACATTATTTATAATATAAGTATATAATACAGAACGCATCCCTTAGAATTGAATTCTTTATAATAATATTCCAAATCATTAACAGTCATAACGGATATCCTAAAATCGAAGTGTATGCAAATTCGCTAACTATCTGAGATCAGGTATTTCAAAAGGTCATCAGTTCGGTCCTTTATTCAAATTTGCCGGATCAGGATCGTAAAATTGAATAAACAATGTTTACAAATGCTTGTATTATTTTTAATAACTGTTATTTTGAGTAAAAAGGACCCATTTATACAATTTATAGGAGTAATTTGTGTCACAATTTTATGTAGATCAGCTTTACGCTACTTCTCGCATAGCAGAGGGAGAGGTGACTAGAGACATAAGGGAAGGAGCAGTGGGGAGAGGTAACCTGACGTTAAAACACTGCGTTCTCCACTTTCTCTCTAAACTCTATTCGTCTATTAAATTATAAAAAAATAAAAAAATAAGGTTTCACTTCTATAAGATACGTCGAATTCTTATAAGATTTTAACATATTTTCGCTACTCAAAAACTATTTCTAAGAATGCTTATTTTATTACCTATTGCACAGTACGGAATATCGCTTTAGTACTTTTGTACGTAGGATATTTACGTATAATTAATATTGATTTAATAGTCGTTTATTGGTAGGTATATATTCTAATTAAATATAAAAATAAGTCATATGAATACATTTTAATAAAAAAAATAATAGTTTAATTATAAAATAACAATATACCACAACGTCACACACATTGTATAAGTTATCTCGACGAGATTGCCATTCCCAGCGGAAGGGAAGCTGTGGTGTACCACAGCTGATAATATGTAGGTATCTATCTATTCACACATTGAATATATGCTCTGATTAATTTATTTTTGTTGGATTTTTTAAATATAAATATGTGAATATAGAGTCGTGGGACTGCAACTGCGACGATTGTGGGTTCGATTCTCACACGGGGAATGAAATGTTATCACACTTTCAAATTGCGAATAACAATAACCTGAAAAAAATATCTTTGCTATTTTTCAGAAGTATTATTTTTTAAATATTTTTGTGTAAAAATTTATAAAAAAGACAGGAAAGCTTACAAAACGAAGTTGAGAATCGAATCTTATAACACGTCTCGGAGATCTCCCGTAGTGTGTCAGAGATGCCGGTTCTCCATCCAGTCCAACCTTTTCAGTTCGTCGGTCTATTTAATCTGCCTTTCAGACCCTACGAGTCTCCAATTAAGGAATTCTCCGCTCAAACAGCCATCAGTCCTTCGATGAAAAAATATATAAACCGATATTTCTGATTAATTATAAACACATCCCTTAAAATAAATTTCAAACGTGTACAATCTATAAGTAATGAGGCGGTGGAAGTGGTAAGGCTTCCTCTCGAGTTACCTTCCGACCGGACGACCGACTGCGGTGCTTTGGCAGATATCTATAGCCACTATTGATTTACCATTGAGTCATTTCACATGGAAATATTTTTGATTGTAGTTATTTAGTATTAGATTAAATATAAGGAGATGAAAAAGGAGCCCGTAAATATGATTACAGACAGGTTGTGGGTTCGAGATTCCCAATAGAGCAAATGAAATATTTAACATTTTCATTTCTTCGCTCCGGTGTTGAGGCAAAGCGTGGCGTTAAGTTTTCCTTTAATCTCCAGAAAACAGAGGAAATGAGAAACGGAGGTGTTTTAATGGAAACGGTGTGTAGACACTATATATAAGATTGTATAATATATTTTATAGATAAGATTGTATAATATTTTATATCATTCATATATATATTTTATGGTTGGAAATAGTGAATAGAGTGTCTTGACACTAGCCCATCTGTCTGCCGTTCTACATACGGGGTGTAGCGTGAGACAGAGGAAAAAATTATAAAGCCTAGTTCTTAGAACTAATGATCATTAGAATAATCTAGTAGGTAGAGATGCACATACAGGCACGCTCGTACAGGTATATTAAGTAGAAGACGTTATACCCAGTGGAGCGCAGCGGCAGATGTCCCCACATCTGGTGCTGGCCACCCCTCGCGGACACTCACCTCCCGAGCATTTCGCCTTTAAAGGCAACAAGATTACGGGATTCGTTATGTGAACAAACTTTGAGGAATTTTATAAGGAACAATTCATATATATTTTATAATAATTGTTCTTCTAGAATTTGATAAATATTTTAATCCACCTACTCGACTTGCTTAGTTCCAGTTAGTCTAATGCCTGTATTCTAATCAGACAAGGACTGGGTGGATTTTTTGTTTGTACATTTTCGTTGACGTTTTAGAATATTTTCTATTAGAAATTTTATTACGAATATAAAAAATGATATGATTCTTAGACGTTAATACATATAAACAAAGATAGCAATACAATCATTCGTTGAGAGCGACGCCAGGTGAGGATGCTAGTTAAGATAATCGGAGAAAACAGTCCTCCACTGGACATTAACCCAAGGCTAATAAGTAAGGACCAAAGTGATCTCACTTTAATATAGTTACGTAATTTGCACCTGTATGTACAACCACCTGTCGCGCACGTGCCTCTGTATCTCCGTGCTATGGCATACTTGATAAAAAAAATATTTTATTGAATATGCAAATTAGCTGGTCAGTTTAATTGGCATTGCCCTGTCATTGATAGTTATGGGTTCAAATTTGTAATGATATTGCTGTTAATATATGTCTTCTTCTTGTTATCTCTACATCTAATGAAGGAACTTAGTGTATCTACACTATCTCTATACTGTGTCATAAATGTTATCTAACAAGGCTGCAAATGTATTATAAATATAAATATTTCCGCTATTCTGGATCAGAAGTCACTACTGTCGCGTTCAACCTCAAATTATCACTTTAACTCATAATTTTACGTTTAATTCTTTAGCTCTTTCACCTGGCCGAACACATGGCAGCATTGTACGGTGCCTACGTAACGACTTACGAGTAGGTACAAGGGGTAGTTTTTGTATTTTATAACTCACCGTCTTACACCATATTGAGAAGACGTTACATATCGGTTCATTTTGGCGGTTAAATTTATTTAAATTAACAATTTATTTTAATTTTAGCTGTTGTTTATATATTTGTATGTATTTGTATATCGTTTGAAACAGTTAAAATAGAAGGATATGAATTCGCTATAAAAGACATTAATTTCAAAAAAGTAATCTTTCTATCTTTTCCTTAAGCATGGCTAAATTAGCTAATCTATATTGGATCTTTACCTTATATGACAGTTGAGACAGCATGTTAATATTCGCGGCTTATTTTATCGAACTACCTTACAAAAAGCAATAGTTAAGTATGTACATAATATATGGTTATAGTAGAGTAAGCAGAGTTTTAGAGGTAGAAACAAGTTTGTAAGCTTATTGTATATTTAGAAGTGACGACATCTAGATTTTAATTAAAATAATCATTATTATCAATGCCGTTGACCGGCAGTTAGTGAAAAACGACGGCTAGCATTGTAGGTTCTATTCTCACTCGGGGTATACAGAAGCATTCAAACAAAAAAATAAACATTTTCGAATTGTGTAATTAAGTAAGAGATAATTCTCATACCATTTTCGTTTTCCATGTTACCATAGAATTACTTGAAGAGATTGTATCTCTGAACGCGCTAATCTCAGGAACTATATCACATGTTTGAATAAAGGACTCTTTTTAAATTGCATAACCATCCATTATTAAGGAAACCATCTTCATCCTGGCATTGATCCCGGTGCATAGCGCTAGGGTCCGCCTTTCTACTTAACCTATTAAAATGATTAAAGAAATATATGCTATATGTCATATAACATAACTGACATTCGTCATACCCAACTATTAGTTATTCCAATTCGAAGACGACGACAAAATTAATTTTAAATAAAGTTTTGCGTAACTTAAAAATAATAAATAAAAAAAATCCATCAATTTGATTATATACATATCACAACATGACACGTATAAATTCTACCGGAAGTTACACAGTCATACGACTCTAGGCATTTAAAACTACGACTTAAATTATGGTTAAAAATGTAACATTTATTACACGTTTCATTTAAACTTATTCAACTTATTACATAAATTTGAAATTACAAGAAAAAAGGAATATGTCGATTTTATTATAATAATTCTACAGGCTTCACGCTTTATTTACCGTTGCACAGTATGTAGTGTCACTCTAGTGTCAAGACATTCTGTTCTTATAATATCAGCCCGAATTTGGGAATTTCATTTTTCAAAATTTCAATTTACTCATCAAATTCAACCCTGCCAAAAGATAAATTAAAATAGATTAAATAATCGAATAGAGAAAAGAGGTACAAAATCATTGAATAGAGAGAGATACACAAGAAAGTTCATGCCCTCAATAACGCAAGGATGTAGAATAAGGTTAAAAAGTAAAAACATTAAAAGGTAAAAAAACGTAACTGTCCAGCGGTCCCCGGATGCAGGAGTGGGTAGCAGTTGGCACGTGCGGCCGGCAGGTGCTTGCGCCTGCGCCTGCGCTTGCATGTATGTATGTATGTGCGCGTGAAAACAACCTGCGGTATACTGTTTTAGCGTAAAGGATTTAATGTGTGCCGTATATGGATTTACGCTTTGAATACTGTTCTTCTAGAGAATTGATAAGAAAAATAAATTCTGTTATGTAACAAGAATTTACCTTTTTTTACCGACATTACGGGGTGGGCCTTAGTATCAAGCTAGTTATTGTCCACCTTTCGTTTTTTATTATTATTACATCATATGAGTTTCAAATATTAATGTTTTATATATTATAAAAAGCACAAGCGTGCAAATGTAAACACGATGGTTGTTGGTTCGATGCAGTGAGTGTCTTTATCGGAACCAGTGCATACATTCTATACGCGGAATACAGAGTGAAGCTAAAAAAACCTAATTAGAATTGGTTTTCCTTCTATGATTATATCAATTAAGTGACATATGTACATACACATGTTCATATTTGGTTTCAAGTTGTAGTTACTACATTAAAATAATATAAATATTAAAAAGGCTTTTTCCCCCGAAGCTTCCTCTTAAGACAACGTCGATCGCCCGCACCAAATGGCAGGTTTGATATTTTTATTTATTTTAATAATATCCTTGAAGCGTTTTTATTATATTCTTAGTATGTTTGTTTATTTGTAAACATCTTAAAGACTGTTAAAATAATACGAAAAAATATTTAGAATAAGTTCTACAATATATATATACCATTTAGATTTACTTGTATTTCATTGTATAAAAATATTTTTACAATATGGTAACTAACTCTTAACTGCAGTTTTTAAAATATATACACTGGCATATAGCAGGGTAAAGGGCAGGGCAGGGAGGGAACCTGAAAACTTAGTATAAAAAGACATCCCCATTAAGACATTTCCGTTCTCTACTTTCCGCCAATTCTGTAGGCATTGCGTGTTCAGTTGCGGAACTCAACGCCGCGCTTTGCTACGTTACCAAAACGAGGAAGTTCATAATAATCATGTAAGAAAAAGCTTCATACTTTTACCCGCATATAACTCCGTTTACCGTCGAATTTTTAAAACGTAATGTTTTAAAACATAATGAATTTGTGCATTTGTTTGCACCAGAGTCTGAGATTGTATCGAACCCACAACCACCGGGCCTACAATCATAATCTGTAGCACTGTGCCACCTCGTCCTTTAAACGGTCCTTACAACGATCGTAATGATTGCATCTAACTTTAAGGTTGAAAGGATACTGTTATATTCTTACAAGCCTTATTCGACGACTTTAATAATAATGTGTAGAAGTATCAAAAGCGTCACGCGGCGTACACACAGGTGGCCGGTCGCACCCCTATCTCCCACGCCGTTTCCTCTGCCGTGTCTTTTATTGAAGTTTTATTATTAAACACTTAATGCTCGTGCATGAAAATTAAGAAACTACATGGGTACATTTTATTTTTATGGAAAACACAAGGCAAACGAACGTTCGGGACGCCTGATGGTAAGTGATCACCGTAGCCCACGACTTCGTGTGGGACACACCTAGGAACACCTAGGAACTACAGGTGCGTTGCCGACGCGCTTTTTGATGATATCCATGTCATATTGACCTGGAAACACTGCCGCGGGTAGGACATTCTAAGGTTCCGTGGCGGGTGGAAGGAAGTTCCTTTGAAACGAAGTATTTGGTGCCGTCTAAATTTATTTAGTTATCCTGCACACAGCAGTGTAGGCATATGGAATAGTGTTAAGACACTGTTCCTCACTTTCTACTTAACTTTCAAGACGTTTGCGTTACCTGAGCAATGAAATGAAAATATTTTATTTTTACCGAGTGGAAATTGAACCTTCAATCGATTCGGTCTTCTTACGGTTAGACGCTGTATTGCTGCCCCACAACGGCCTCAATTATAATTATTTGTTATATTTTTATGTGTCTATTTATTTTTGATGATTTTTGATTACAATATTAAGATATAAGTATATATTAACTTTAATTTATCTTAGCTCATAGCTCAAAAATAATAATTGTTAATAAGTATTCAAAAGTTAAATCAAAATCGAATTAAAATCAACATTAAATTTTAAACTAATTTAGACTATTATAAATGTAAACATATTCTTTTTTTATGTTATTGGTATAATTTCGTATAGGTTAAAACAAATTGACATATATTACAATTTTCAAAGTATAAGACTTAGTCTACCGCACCGATTGCATCACCGTTATAGCGCCTAACCGTTACGTGCAGTCTTATATAATATCGCCAAATCCGTTGCCCAACGGTCACAAATGACCACACAAACTGTATCAAAGCAACGCTAACAAAGGAAATGATTAAAAAGAGTCCACTCTTTTGTCTAGTAGACAGTAGTAGACTACTTTCCCATCCTTTTTACGTCATTGTCCTTTGGACGTTACAGTTTTGCAAAGAAACTAGATCGTTCTCACGAACGCGAATTTTCGATAAACGAACGTCCGATAGAAACTGAATAGATGATGCACAATAGAATAGATTCGCGAAAGGGATTACAAATAATGCCTTGTAAGAAAGGGGTGGTTTTCTAAGGCTCGGGTCACTTCGGTCATTTGACGCGGGGTTGACCCTATCAATCACGCTGCACCGATTTTGGACTGTTTAAACCGGCGTAAGGGTTGTTGTGACCTCTCCATTGTGCTCGCAGGTCAGCGCGGGTTGGCTACCTGAGCGGGGTACGAATGACCCTTAGAAATTTAATGGACAATTAAAGTGAGACCGGTGCATCAACGGTTTGATGGAAAATCGCGATAACCTTAAGACATTACTATCGTATTTAAATGACTACAATTTGTAAGTCAATTGTGAGTGAAAATTTGTTAGATCCCTTTTATGTCTCGTACAAAGTGTATAGTCAACCATTTGAATTTTTTTTATATTATATATTTTTATTTGTTATATATTTTTATATACCAATGAGACAAGATGTATAAAGTTTGTAAAAATTATATAAGATGAGTATAAGTGTTTTTTACACTAAAATTCTATTCGATACACACATATCTTTAATCGTTTTTAACGAGAACTCAATCGTATAGACTGTCTATATCTGATAATTGTCTTAAAATAATATAATAAACAACATTATCTTAATATCATATCATTCAATTTATTTTCAAACTTAAAAATATGACACTACCGCCATTTCAGCCGTGTGGTCCCGGCTTAGAATAGGATCACCCTGGTACTGTCGGTGTCGTAAGAGGCGACTAAAGTACGTGTGGAAGAGTCACGTCGCCAGTAATGGCAACACGCATGGGCAGACTCGACCGGATTTAATACCACCCCCGGCATTTAAAACCGGCGTGAAGTAGTGGCCCTTGCCACTGCGTTTCGCATTAGGTAATGCCGGGCCCCGGTGCCCTTCATCTTCACCTTAAAGGCTGGCAACGCACCTGTGGCTCCTCTGGTGTTGCATGGGGTCGTGGGCGGCGGTGATCACTTACCATCAGGTGACCCGAACGCTCGTTTGCCTTGTCCTCTCCCATAAAAAAAAAAAAAAAAAAAAATTTGTAATAAAAACATGTAGAAACTATGTTTTATTACTTGGTATGACACATGAATGTCACATGTTAAAATGAAGTATAACGGTCACGTTGGTTCTGGACCCAGGTTATTATAACCGATATTAAATACATATAAACGCCGGTGGCGAATTCGTAGCTCCATTATATAATTCGGACAATGCAAAATTAGAGCAGAAAGTTTCCCATAACCTGAAGCGAAAGGGTTTCTTTCGGTCATTGTATAGATGGATGGACAGTGGGAAATTTTGCTTCGAAGGGTTTGCAGAATAGAAATGGGTCAGTTAGTATGCGAAAGATAAATGGACGCTCTTTTGTTTACGTCTTCATGTAAATTGGGGAACAATGGGCCTTGTACCTGTGACGCGTTAGACTTGAGATGCAGATGAGAGCCGAGAGATTGAAGTATTCATTATATTTTGTTTTATTATTACACTCTTAATGGCACATGCGTATTTGTTCAGACGTTCGGGGTAGAGTGACAATTCGTTGCTTTTATACGATTGTCAAGAGTTCGATCACTTCTGTATCCAATGCAATATGCAATGTCTCAAAAATTGGACAGAATGTGGGGAACAGAGAGACTTAATATTAGATTACTCTGTGTAACCTGCTATTTATGGGACATGAAGCTGACAACATCATTGAAGTTTTAATCTATTTAATCTAATACATTTTTTTTTCAGCTTCACGCTGTATCCCGCACACAGTATAACCTCGGTATTAAGACACTCCGTTCCCCACTTTCTGCCGAATTCTAGAGGCATTGCATGTTGAGTGGCAGAGCAATTACTGATAGAATTCGAACTTATTTGGAAACAATAACTTTTCTTAAATGTAGTGTTAACACACTCTGTTCTCCATTCAAGATATAGCGTGATGAAGTATGTAAGAGTGATATTCTTTATATTATATTATATTTTTGTATCTTATAAGTGATTAATTTCTAATATGATTGAATTCCAATTAAATTTGGTTTAGAATTCTTACAGCATATTTGTAATTATTTCCTTACTTGTCATGTGATCATAGTTGGTTTTAATGGTGAAAGGTTGAAAATGAAACGATCTGGTTAGACCAAGTGCAGTGTTAAACTCCGCCGTAAAGCTCGACCGTGTTTTTATGGACAATATTGAGTTCCACTTATCTTGTGATAAGCGAAACGTAGAATAAAAGGATTTGTAACTTTGCTTAACCAATTCTTAAAATAAATAGCTGAGATATTCCGTTCCCCACTTTCAAATTCGTTTTCGAAAAATTACGAATTGAGCGGGTATTGAGAAAAATAATTAATTAATCCCGAGTAGAAATTGAACTCACAACCGTCGCGTATTACAATCAGATCACGTGCCGCTGCGCCGCGACGGTCCCACTATGTAAGTAAGAGCAGAGTTACACGGGGATTGTACTGGACTGTAATATTACACACAGTCGTACAATATTACAGTCGTTTTGTTTTTTGACTTAGTATCTCAAAGAAATGGTTATCTACAACAATTTTTTCTCAACAGGATTTTATATTACTTCTAAGTAATGAGGATTAGACTTTATTATGTAATTCTCACACTGGTCTTCCAAGTAAAGTGACTCGGTAGCCGAGATGTGACCTTTGGCCGTTCCCAGGCACCTCCGCTGTTTTATCTCGGTCTTTATGACTCTTTTTTTTATAATAAACGTATTTACATATTTTTAACTGCTTTGTTTAAATCTATACGAATATTACAAGGCGGTAGTGTTTGCTTTAATCAGTTACTTTTGTTTTGGAATAGTTTCTAAGAACTGTTGCTTCTATTGATTTGAAAAGTTCTTTTTGCATTGGATTACAACCTTTCGCGTTGACGATTGTAAACACGGAAAGTTGTGGTGTGTTCGATTCCCACTCGAGGAAAATGGTGCAGGAAAGCGCTGCGTTTAGTTCCGCCACTTAATATTAGACTAAGATCCAAGGGCCCCCAGACTGCTAATTTTAAGGATTAATAGTCTAATATGCAGTTAAGACAGTAAGCGTACTTACTAATATGAACGTGGGGCCATTTCGGAGGTAGCGCTAACTAATAGTCCTCAAAATTGCAGCTTTACTAGAATGAGATAGGTCTGGCGACCCTGGGATCTTGGGCTACACGCAACGCCTCCAGTATTCGTCAGAACATAGGGAACGGAAGTGTTTTAATGGGAACAGAGAGTTTTAGCACTAGGTTCCATGATGTCCTCTACCTGGGGTAGGCTCTATGCGGCATAAAGCGTGAAGCTAAAGAGACGTATCTAATATAATTACGTGAACTTGATCATTTCCATGTCACGTATTGTACCTGCGGTGTATGCCATATGCCATACAGGGTCTTGGCTGTTTTCATTCACTACACTACGTGAGTGAATAGTCATTTCATTCAATTAATCCTGCTTACACCCTGTTTAAGTTTACTCTTTTTTAGTCTAACAGGCTATATAGAGAGATAGTGCTAAGACACTCTATTCTATTATTATTCCAAATTTAGATTTAGATCTTTTAGATATTATATTCTAATTTAAGCGTAGGTACTTTTACTTTTTTTTTTAAATACACGTGATGTTGCCTAGAAAATTAAAAAGAATGTAATTTTCTTTATTTACAAAAATGATATATACTGTTGATTTATGAAAAAAACAGTAACTGTTACATTTTGTCCACTATTTTTTTCACTAACATATATAAATTTATCGGTCGACATCAATACGTGTAATTCTTCTTAAATAAACATTGAGCACATTTAACCCTTCTCTCGCCATGGGAACTGTGTCGCCCAGCTATGATCAAAACCAATTACAACAAACAAAATGCTTCTTGCATCCCTTTTGTCCATCATATTCTTGACCTGAGCTTAATCGCTTAAGACCCTGCTACCGGGTCTATTGTGCCAAGAAAAAAAAACAAAGGACCGAGTGTCGGAACTGACAATTTCCGGACAGAACCGGTCGCAAGCGGTTACAACCGCCATCTCGTAATGTGTTGTTTATGGTAATTTAGCTTTATTTAGCTTCGGCGTGTCTTGTTTTTTTTTTGTGATGCTGCATTTGATGGGATTAGCGGCGTGTATACTGTTAAATCTTTTATCTCGGGTGAGATGCGTGGAGAATATGCAGATGTTTGCATGAGATATGAGAAATTGTTTTGGAAACTTTAGCTCTCCTAATAAGTTTTTAACAATATATTTTTAAATTTTCTTTTTATGTTATTTCAATCACATTCCTTTGACATTAACGTTTCAGTAAAGTGTTAGAAAAGGATACGGTTGACTTTTTAGGTGAGATTTCTAAAATTTGACTCACTTATTTTGATCACAGAGAATCGAGTGACTCATCTCTCTTCTTCCTAATAAAATAATTAAGAACAGTTGAATTTTAAAAATACTGTTACCATCTTCACATAGCAGTTTGACGCACCGAAAGTCCAAGACATTCTCAACCATTACGACCCTTCAGCGCTGTAACCAGGCGCAATCAATCACCAAAGCTTATATCATATAAAAGCTCATTGTTAAGTTTTTGCAACATCCCCCGAGGTGTTTATGCAAATATAAGCAATTAAGTTTCTTCACGTAACGGCCCTTGCCGACGCCATTGTTTGTTAGCAGCTGGACTTAGAAAAATATAACAGATAGAGGTTATTTTTTAATATTTCAATTGTTGTGTTTCTTTGTAAACATTTTGCAAATATTAGGTAGTCGTTGCGAATAAGTGACTAGAGAGGATAGTTTGTTGTCGTGTGGCGTAACTCAACGCCGGGCTTTGTCTCGTTACCAGAGTGAAGAAGAAAAAAATCTTCATACTGTGTCCTGTATATAAGTAGACAGAGGAAACGTAGTTTTAAGATACTCCATTCCACATTTTCCGTCATTTCTTTGAGGCATTGCATCTTTTGTGGCTGAACTCAACGCCGGACTTTTGCTTTGATGTCAGGGTAAAGTAATGAAAATATTAATAAATAATAATACAGTCCCCCGAGTGGGATCGAACCCACAACCGTCGCGTTATAATCACGTCATTTTGCCCCTGCGCCACGACCAGAGTGAAGAAATAAACATATTAATTAAATTTATTAAATTAAGAAAATTAAGAAAAAAAATGTAATTCTTTTATAAGTGATATTATTTATATAAAAAAGTTAATTAAATATAAAAAAATGCACGGAAATAGAAGAGTTAGGATTTATAGCGCTTGTTACGTAAATATAGATTATTCTGGGATATTCGTCATGCGATAACTACTTATAGTAGGTGTAACTTTCAATTGTTATTATCTTGTTGTTATTGAAGAAAAATCTTAATATTATTGTTATAATATAAGAAATGCTATGAGGCCATCGTCACAGGGTCCAGTGAGACAGTGTGTCACTGTAAGAGCGACAGTTGTTGGTTTGATTCCCACGTAGGGGAAAAAAATATTATCTAATTAAGTTCTCCAATGCGGATGGAAAGCGAAGGAAGGAATTTCTGAACATTTGATATTCTCTATCTACCTTGCTATATTGAAAAGACATTTTTAAGTTATATTTATAAAGTGAAAATTAACGTAATAAAAATAAAATAAGCAAAAGTAATTGAATCCTCACAAGCTTATTTTTATGCATCTATATGTATTTAAGAGATTAAGCTTAAAATTTCGACTGAAACGAATTTAACAATAATAATTTGCACAAAAATTATTAACTTATAAAAAAAATATTCACCGTCACCATCAACCATTTGGTTTCAGCCGTGTGGTCCCGGCTTAGAATAGGATCACCCTGGTACTGTCGGTGTCGTAAGAGGCGACTAAAGTACGTGTGGTAGAGTCACGTCACCGGTAATGGCAACACGCATGGGCAGACTCGACCGGGGATCAAACCCACAACCGTCGCGTTGCAGTCAGACTCTTGTACCCTTGAGCCGCGATGGCCTCTAATAAGCTAATGATATTTTTTATTTGGTCTTTCTAAGAAAACGCTCAATATTTCAACTAAGTGGGGATTAATCATTGATTTAATTATAAGTTGACCTAACTGACCCTTGATCAATAACAACCATAGAGTCATCTGGACCGCACTCCGTACAAGATCGGATGATTGAAAAACAGGGATTGGCATGTTTTAATAAGTCCCTTTAAAATATATATCGTAAATATATTTCTTTACAAAATAAAATTATTAAATCTTTGCTTCAACTACACGCTCCGACTAACGAATACAAAAAAAAATATAATAAATCTTTCATTTTAAGAAAACGCTTCATACATTACAACTAAGGAGAATTATATAGCATATAATTAATTTAATCACAGACTGACCGGACTGACCCTTGGCCTGTAACGACCTTAGGGTCATCTGGACCACACCCCGGACAAAAGCCGACTATTGAAAAACAAAGATTGGCGTGTTATATCGAAAAAAAACTGCCTTGATTTTGAATTCACAATATTTATCTTATTTGTTAAATATATTTTATGTGTGTAATAAAAAATACCTTGTCTTTGCTTAACTATTAACAAATATTAAAAGAAAATAACTCTATATCATAACGAGACACGCATAGGCGCTAATAATAAATCCTTCGGTCATTTTAAGAGCACGCATCACACATTACCAACTAAGGAGAATTATATAGCATATAATTAATTTAATCACAGACTGACCGGACTGACCCTTGGTCAGTAAGTAACCTTAGGGTCGTCTGGACCACACCCCGGACAAAAGCGGACGAGTGAAAAACGGGGATTGGCGTGCTATAACAAAAGCTGTCTTTTGAATACGTACAATCTAGTTTGACCTTATCTTGGGGGCTTATTGAAGGGACCAGTGTAACTTGTGAATAGCATTTGTTAATATTCTTTATGGTTGTTTACATTGTGTTTGTTGAGATTTCTTTTGGGCGCCATTTTTTTTGTGTTGGATTCTAAAAAATATTATAGATATACATAACTATTATTGGGGCCGTCGCAGAGCAGTGGTACGTGGACTGCGTTTGACTGCAATTTTCACGAAGTGATTAAAAATTTAATTATTTAAACACAAATAATTATGTGTAGATTTAGGTTTGAAAATATAAAGTTTTGCCAATAGATTCTTCTTCTCGTTCACCTGTTTATGAAATTAGTAAGACCTGTAATTTAGTAAGTACAATATCTATAATAATCTATAAATCAAATATGTCAGTTCTGGCACAGGGGCATAAAGTGTGACTATAAACCAACTGGTTGTGGGTTCGATACCCAGTTCGAGGAAATGAAATATTTATTTCAAATTTATATTTCCATTTCTTCGCTCTGGTGTCGAGGCAAAGGGCGGCGTTGAGTTCCGCCACTCGCCTCAAAAATTCAGCGGAAAGTGGGGAACGGAGTGTCTTAATACAAGGTTCCCTCTGTCTATCCTGCTATGTGCGGTATACACCATGAACTGTGATTTTTTTATATTCTATACTTTAGTAGTTTGGACATTCAAAAGTATGCTGTAAGTTGCCTGATGATGATGGATTGCAATAATGGTTCACATATTGATCAATGAATTAGATTCTACTAGAGTATAATTATTTACCCCAAACATAATTAAAAAAAATGATAAACCAAAATTCATTCATACAGGAACCGAGGATATCTAATATTAAGACACTCCGTTCCCCACTTTATCCGGATACGTATTGAGAGCGCGTCAATAAGAATAATTTAAATAGAATCATTCCCCCGAATGGGGATCGAACTCACAGCCACAAGCCAAGACGACTTTAATTAACAATTCGCAGGCGAACTCTACAAAAACGACAGAACGCTTGACAATCAATAGCACCTTTGAGAATTGAGTAAAAAGCATCATATAACTGAGATAAAATGTAATTGTTACGTATGCATATATGCATATTGATTATCATTCTGCTGTCATGATTGTGAGACCTGGCATGGGAACCTGATGGATGCCCCCGCGCTCTAGAGCGAGTGAGAGTAAACACATTTACATATTAATTATGTTTCTGTTTCTTATTAAAGGCTGGTTATGGTGGCCAGCTTCTTATTAGGTTCCCTCTATAATATATGAGGGATGAAGTGTTAAAATAAAAGAAGATTTTTTAAAAATGTTTTTAGCTATATTCCACACAGTCCACAACTGGACTTATTATAAAATTGATTATATTAATATGATTTTAGTTCCTCATTCTTGTAAACAAAGCGCGACATTAGTCGCCGCCTAATAACATTAAGATGCTCTGGTGGAGAAACGAAGTACTAAGGGGAAGAGGTAGGCAGAGGGAACTTAGTACACCAAGTTCCCTCTGCCTACCTTTCTATGCAGCGAAATCGCGTGTCGCTGATTTTTTTTTTACAAGAAAAATATAAAATATCCGTTTGAAACCCACAAAAACCCCAGATGCTATCGTTGTGGCAATTTTTTTTAATAATCCATAAAACGACAAACCAAATAAAGGGTGTGTCACTGGACACTCATACTTTGAATGTTTATATTGTATGATATTGAACCTTATTACGTTTGGCGTAAAGCTTAAAGTGAGATAAGCTTAAGTTTATCTTATAGTAGCTCCCACGAGAGGCGCGTGCTGAAACGATGAAATATTAAAAACAACCCGCCTGCTTTGCGGTATAGTCGACTGTGGGAGAAATGGTATAACAGATATATTTTAAAGGCTTATGCTGTATCCCACATTCAGCTGGGTAGGCAGAGGGATCCTAGTGCTAAGACACTCCGCTTCCCAATTTCCGAGACGTTGTGTCTTGAGTGGCGGACTTCAACGCCGCGTTTAGTTTTCTGACGAGAGTCAACAGGTGACATCCAATACCCTGAGTTGAAACCGAACCAATAACTGTCGCTTTTACAGTCACATGATGTGCCCTTGCGCCACGTCAGATAATTACACATTATATCACCTTCACGCTGTATCCCTCACACAGCAGGGTAGGCAGAAGGAAACTCGTGTTAAGACACATCGTTCAACACTTTCTGCCGAACTTTGGACGCATTGCGTTTTGAGTGGCAGGACTCAACGCCGCGCTTTTGGCTCGACACCAGAGCGCAGAAATGGAAATATAAACGTAAATAAATGTTTCACTTCCTCGAGTGGGGATCGAACCCACAGCCGTCGCATTACAGCCAAGCCCTTGTGCCGCTGCGCCACGACGGCCTCAATTATCATAAGGAGAAAACTACCCACACATATCAACGTATTTAATTAGGCCATTTTAATAAAAAAATATCGAGATTAACGACATTGTTACTTAAGCCATACTATTAAAGGCGTCGCGTCGCGCTGTCGAATAGTATCTAGGTGTACAACGCACTCTTTTGGAGGTAGTTAAGGTTCGTTTTCTACTCATGAGAATAAATTGTTTTAATTTGTTTGTAGATAAGTAGACCCAGCACGGCGTTGAGCTCACCCGAAATATTTTGCGTGAATCGGCAGAAATACTTCCAAATAGATCAAAAGATATAACAATATTGTATTGTCATACACTATAGTAAGAATTATTTTTTTAATTAGATATTTCTCTTATCTTATCATCTCTCATTAGAGATCTATCTTTTCAAGTAGTGATAAAAAAATTAAATATCTAAATAGAAATCATATTTTCATGAAACTGGAGCCAATTCTCAACACTTCCCATCTATAGCTCGACGCCAGCGAGTCTCGCGCACACACACACACGCAGCGCGCACACAGATACAGATACCTCACCTGAGGGTGTGTACAGTGACCATCACGTGCGGGGGTGGATGGACAATGGGATATTATATCAGTTAGTGTTATAAACGCGCTGGTTGTGGGTTCGATTCACATTCAGGGACTAAAATATTTTATATTTTCGTTTTCTCAATCTGACAACGAGGTTAAACGCGGCACACAATGCAAACAAAGGAAAATTGCAAAATAGGGCAATAAGTGGGGAACGGAGTGTCTTAACAGTAAATACTAAGCCCTCCCTCTGTCTACTCTTACGCTATTAACAAGATAAAGCCCAGCATTGAGTTTCGCCACTCAACACATAATGTTTCGAAAAATAATTCAGTAGAAAATAGGGGACGGGAGGGAACCTAGTGTTGGTACACTAGGTTCCCTCTGTCTCTGTGAAACTGTTTTACCACATTCAAGTCCTATATTGTACAAATATCATGGTATCCCAGGTACATTATACTTGCATATCGATTGAGCTCGCCCTCCCGCGTGATGGGGGAGAGCGGGGCTTGCTCTTTTTATGTGCAGCTAAAAGCCGGATAACTGCGGCCTGGCTTCCGAGAACGGGGAAGTCATTTCTCGATTTCTATTGTTTTTGAGGGTATTTTGTATGTAGGTATAACTAGGGTAGGTGCGTTATTGTGCTGTATTGTATGGACGTTATATATAATATATGATTTTTTTAATAGATTCATGGTATATACCGCTAAAGCCCTGTTAAATGCTAGTTTAAAATAGCGAGGAAATGAAAATGGACACAGTTTTTCGAACCCACAATGATCACGTTTATAGTCAGACTTAACAACTGTGCCACCACAACCTCGATTTTCTTACAGATTTAGCATACGACTATAATTTGAATTTGTAATGTGTACCTATAATAGGTATGTAATTGAATACACTACTACATATTAGCCAGTTTTTCTCTCAAGACATCGTTTCAACAAAAGAATAACAGTGTGTCGCGGTGACACACTGACGGCAAGCTTACGTAAAATAGCTGATCTTTTGATGTTGTTTCCATATGTTACCGATTTTCAAATATCACAGTTGACTGTAACATAAAGTTGTACTATTTTTTTATCTGAATAGTTTTTTTATCTCTCTCTCTCTCTCTCCGCCGACTTCTCCTCCAACAATTTAAATATATATTTTTTTACGTAATTAAATGGGATATTTTTGAACGTTGGTTTGATATGTAAATGTATTTCTATTATTATTATTAAATAAACTAACATTTTTACTTATTTTCTGTTTTTACTACATTATTATTTGACCTAACTCGATTTATGAATTCAGTAACAAACCTTAATTCGAGGGAATCGTTTACATTAATGAAGTTCTTATCAGACTTGGCGTAAAACGTTAATATTTCTGTGAAATTATTTTGGCTATTTATATTTTATTTTCTTAATTTGTTATACTTAAAAGGTATATTATGCTAATGTGCGGAGAGAATTATTATCTGTTCTACGTAGTGTTTGGAAATTAAATGATTATTATATACCAGCTTCACGCTGGATCCCGCACACAGCAGGTTAGGCAGAAGGAGCCTGGTGTTACGACACCAGGTTAAATGATTATTAAATATACATTTTTAAGAAGAAAGTGGGGAACGGATTGTCTTAACACTATGTTCCCTATCCTTATCCTTGTAAGTGCGTAACATAACCATCGCGCCATCAAAAGCACAAAGAAATAATAAGAATATTAAGTAACTTGTGTCGTCAAATGTGGCAAACGACACAAAATACCGAGAATCTGTCGAGAAATCCTAGAAACGGCAAGATAATTGAATAAGACTGGAGAGTGTCCCACGACCGCCTCCAATTGTGCTATTACGCTAATACATGTCAAATTATACTTACGTATATATACCTATAGTGAATACGGGATTATGGAGCTTTCGATTTTAGAAACGGTTTTCCATAAACAGTGTGTATTTTTTTTTTAGTTTCACGTTGTATCACGCATATACCAAATAGTGAAAGCAGGGAACCGAGTGTTAGAACAGCCCTTCCCTACGCACTGACCAATGTCTGAGACATGGCGTGCTGCATACTGGAATACAACTCACGATTACAGAGATGCTGTATTCCTTCGCAACAACAGTCATAATTTTTTTTTATTTTGATTTACTTATAGTCTTATCTGCTCTGTTATAACCTATAATTAATATACAACTCTTTACAAATTTCAATGGGCAATCGCCCATACTATGTCGTGAAATATTATATAAGTACCATATTGTCTATAGAAGTAATAAAATTCATATATTATTTAGCATAATGCTGAATAAAAAGATAGATTCTCTTCACTTTCTTAAGAGAGAATAACATAGAGAGACATAGTTTTGACAATAAAATATTGCCGTTGTTGGAAGAAATAAATGAATAATTTAACACGCAATGTCTCGAACATTGGGTGGACAGTGTAGAACGGAGTGTATTAACACTAAATTTCTTCTGCCTGCACTGCTTTGCGGAAAAAAAGCATGAAGCTGATAAAGGATATATTTAAAAAAAATAAAAATTAACTTGTATAGATAATATATGCTATTAGCGTCGCCAGATTTGTCTCTCAGCCAATTTTATCTTGAACAAAACATTTAAAGTAACTAAACATTCCAAAAATGCGACCTTTTATGTCTCGACAGTGGCTTTTTCTAAAAACACAGGAACTTACGTGAAATTAGTTAAAGCTCCTTGCCTCCAGTTTTACTGCGTGAGATAAGAGGCGAATGCTCATGAGATGAATCCAACATCCGCCAGAGCTAAATAAAGTATAGAAGTGGCATCCAAATAGTATATTCTATTAAAAATATTACATTTTTTTTAGACTATACGTTTACGAAAATTATTTAACTATGTTATTTTAACAGGGAGGAGATCGTTAATTTTTTACATATGTTATACATGCCTATTAACAATTTTATTTTATTAAATTATTATTTGTTTTTTAATAAATTTACGTAAGCTATAAATCAAATATTCATATACATATTCTCTATTTAGCCTATATATTTCGAATATTAAGGATTGAATGCCTTGTCCGATACCCTGTTATTCGGTACCGGCGCGTGCGCAGTAGATTACAACAAACTCATCGGAGACTGCTCGATAAACGTTAAAACGTTTCGTCCACACCTTGAGATAACAACACTGTACTATAGCATCATAAATATTTCGTAAACTATTCTATTATGTACATCCATTGACGGTTTTAAATGGAAAGTTAAAGTTTAATTGATAAAAAACAATCAATGTGTTGCTAAATTTGGTATTATTTGATATTGAAATTTGTTTAGTCAGAGACTGTAATACTTTTGTCCTTTTGCTCTTAATACGAGACGACATAGAGATAAGCGATGAGGTATTTTTATAAAAAAAAATGTATAGAAATCTAATACATGTCTGAAATTCTAGTAGATGAAGTCATTTTGATAATGACGAGTGAGAATCGTTATAATATAGTCCACACAAACGACGTCACGGGCACATTCTAGTATTTAAATAAAAAAGATATGAACTACAGACGACAAAGATACGTTATAATAGTACCTACTACCTACCTACTAGGTATGATACAATTTTGTATAAAGAGGTCAAAAAGGTATTGTATAAACAAAGTGGTGCGTTGCTCCCACCCTAAATCCAATGTAAAACAGGAGTGACGCGTATTATTTGCTGATATGTTCACAGAAATGATCACTCAACAGCCTGCGTGTGTAGAATTTTGATGAATATAAAATAAAAAGGTTATATTCGATTTATTGAAATATTTCGTTGTGGTCGTAATGGCTCAGTGGGAAAGCAGACGCGATTGTTGTGAATACGATTTCTACTCGGTGGAAATAATACACTTATTTTTATTTCTTCACTCTGGTAAAAACCATTCACGGCGATGAGTTAAATTCATCACGCAATGACTGAGCATTGCATGTCTTATCACTACGTTCTCTTTGAGGCGATGGTTGTGGGTTCGATCCTCATTGTGGTTAATGGAAAAAATTGAGTATCTTACTTGTAAAACTAAACACTAATGGGAACGGAGGTATACTACGTTTCCAGGTTTCCTCTGCCTAACCTACTATATGGATTATAATATATAAATATATAAAAATATAACATTCATAAGTAGGTACTTTGAAGTAAGCGGTCAGTCAATCCATGACTATAGAAGAACAGAAGCTACTCTTATCAACACGCATGTCCTAAATACAAGTTCCATACACGGCGTCCACCATTTACGTATCATTTTAAATATCAATTATTATAATGAGACGCGGTTATGTTGGCAAGAGTCCGATGTGTACCGTATTGCTAATTTATATAGATAAAAATAGATAACAGATTCCACGCGTGTAAAGCTTTCCTCGTGACTTTGCTTGTGTGAGCTTTAAGAATTGATAAATAGCACGTCTATAGGGAGATTTTTACAAATTTACTTTAACAAATTACACTATATGCAAGAAAAACACTTTGGAGGATTTTTTTTCTCGTGTCATTAACAGACACAATATAGGAAACAGACAAAAAACTCCTTTATATCTCTTTATATCTCAAGGTACTTTATAATATATGTAATTATATTACTTGTTACTTGTAAATGAACATACAAACATTCAAAATTGATTCTGTTATATGTATGTATTCGTGTCAGTGTACTAATAAATATATTCTAATGCGCACCATACCATACCGTCATAGTGCTAATAGAATGAGTTATATTTTTATGTCTACAGTATTTATCACCTACAATCGAATTGTAAATTTGTTTTGAATACCGATGCATTGACTTGATAGATTTTTTTTACATACAATTAGGTACATAGCAGGGTAGGCAGAGGAAACTTGGGAACTTGATGTTGAAACACTCTGTTCCTTTTCAGATACTTCCGTTCCTCACTTTCCGCCGAATTCTGGAGGAATTACTTGTTGAGTGACGGAACTCAACGCCGCACTTTGTCTGCTAGCCTAAAACAATTACTGTGTGCATATTTTTATATATTACACCAAATGTGTAATATATAAAAATAATTCATGAAGCTTGTCTACAGTGGCCATAAGGGGGAGGTCGGTGGGCTTAATTCCATAAAACGGTACGTTTCTCGTGGGATTCATAGTAAATAACGTGGTGGTGTTGACAAAAACACTCTGTATATGTAGGTTCCCTTTTTTCGGCTTGGCGCACAGAAGCTTAGTGTCAATTTTCAATACACTACGGGGTCCAAGAGACTGCATTAAATGTTATCAGCTAAAATTTTGTATAGTATATAGTAAAATCAAGAATCCAACCCAGTATAAAGCCAGGAAGTCGACATTGTCATAATCTTACACAACAATATATAATTATTATCCATATTTTTTATATTATTTTTATAAAATAATTTTTATAAAATATTATATAATTACATTATATTTCTCAATTAGATGAAACTTCTTTTAATTATTACAATTATATATTCTTTACACAATTCAATAGTCATCTGACAATATCCATTGCTTCATCTGTTAGTTTATTTACTTTTTATTTATAATTACAATTATTATAAAGATTAAATTAACTATTACTTTTTTAATTGCTCTATAGATAAGTACTTATACGATGGCCTCGTGTTGTGTACACGTGATACATAAGCTGAAAAAAAATCTACGATTGTTTTCATGAAAAACTGTGGCTTAAGTAATGGTGATAGTAACCAGATATTATAAAATCATTATAAATTTATAGAAAAATAGCTTTTTTTTGTTTCAAAATAACACTTTCAAAATATGTAAAAAACAATTAATACACATCTTTTTTATAACGTTATAAATCGTTATAGATCTATCAATATTTTGAACCCCTAAGCCCCCAAACCCTCAGGCATATGGACCGGCGACGTGATTAGAGCATCACGGCCCCGTTACCTCGCAACAATCAGTTAATTGGTATACATAAACACAAACACTGTGGAACTGAGGGGTGGGATGGTGGAAACTACTACTTTTACGATTGACAACATTAGTATTTTTTGTATTAAGAATAAAAGAAATCCAATATGTCTTAACTTACTGGCATTCTTTTGCCTTAGCACTACCGAATAGTTCTTTATCCAATTGGTAGAGTATGTACATACGACACTCTAATATTTTTATAAGATTTTAATTAGAAATTTAACATTTTCTAATTTATAGCGATTGTTGGAAACAAAGTCAATATCAAATTTTTTTAAACAGATCAGATGTTACATTTTTCGATTTTTCGAACTTCAGATTTACCACAGTTTCACTAAATTTACTGCCGTACACCTGATAATATTGAAAACTCGCAAACTCCAAAAGAATTCGAGTTCCACTGGTAAGCGATCTGTGAACAGCGTACAGACACGCGATCGCCGTGAGATAGAAGCGGGATGAGCGCGTGCGGGATATACTATATTTTTGGGGTAAATTGGTTGATTAAATGCATTTTCATTATTTCATTACGATGATTACATTGTATTTGCATCTGTCTTTCTGATAGGGATGTTTATTTGATGTGTATAAACAAATAGAGTAAATGGAAAGTAAATTTTTTCCTCTTTTTTTTTTCATCTTCACATTGTATGCCGCACACAGCAAGGTAGACAGAAGAAACAGAGGCATTGCGTGCTGAGTTGCGGAACTCAACGCCGCTTTGAATCGACACAAGAGCGAGAAATGTAAATATTAAATATTTCATTTCCTCCAGTGGGAATCGAACTCGCAATCTGTCCCGCTTACAATCACACTCTGTGCCTCTGCGCCACGACTGGCGTCTGTCTAAAATTAGTATACGCATAGGTAGATTGTTTTAGATTAATAGAAATCAATATACAAGCATAACCACTATAATGATATAAGAAGACAATTAAACCCGCCGTGATGCAGCCATCACGGCGACGCATCACGCGCTACAGTACACAATGCGGTCGTGATGCGCACGCGCATGGTATTGAATATATGATATTTGACACTTCTAGATAGCTTTACTGACCTCAATCAAGTTCAACGGAAAGTTCAGTGTGAACGGAAACATACGTTCGGTAAACGGAATTTTGATTCTTAGATATGTAGTAATCAACCGACTTCATTAAAAAAGAATTACTAAAATATTTATAGCAGGGCTTAGGACAGAAGGAACCTATTTAGAAGGAAATATTACGGCACTCCGTTCTGAAGGCACCGCCTCATTTTCTAGACTGCGTGTTGAGTTGGGAAACTCAACGCTGCACTTTGTCTTCTTATTAAAGCTAAGAAATAAAAATAATTAATTACCAAGAGTGGGAATCAAACTAAGGACGGTTGCGGTTACAGTTAGGCTTCATAATTTATGTCAAAAGTAAAACAAATATATACTCATGTAAGTACTTAGATATATTTAAAAATAAAATAATTATCCAGAACACAATTAATTAACACATACGAGGCACAATATTTCTTTATAAGTATTGTGTTTATTCTTTTTAACGCGGCAACAAACCTTCATCAATCATAGTAAAATTTCCATTTTAGTATACATAAATAATGAGAGTATTTACTGAGTTGCGAAGTGGTTGAAGTTAAATTAATACTAAGCGGCTTCACATTTTTTCGTAAGGTAAGGTAAGCTAAGGGACGTGGTGTTGAGACACTCTCTTCTCCGTTTGTTTGTCCAATTTACATGAAATTGTGTTTGTGTGTGTGTGAGTGGTAATATAAATAATAACTAGGTACCCTAATTTTTTCATTTTTTTATAACTTCATTACACATCACTAACATTACACACACATCACTAAATTTTTTTTAAAACATTCGAAGTCAAACAAAGCATCTTAATGTTCCTCAAAGTGAGATTGGCACGATAGACTTTCAGAAGCAAATCCTATTATGCTATTAGAGAAATTAAATTACCCTGAAGGCATTCGAGACCGATAGATCCAATTTAGGTTATTGATTAATTTAATAATGCTGCCACAGATGAAATATTAATAACGCGTTTGAAACCTTAGATAAGTATTTAATTGAAATAGAATATTAATTCGAGGTATACGCTTCAAAATTTATAGATAAGTAATTTGCATGCAGTTTTGTTGTTTGTTATAAAAATATTGATACAATTTTAATTAAAAATTTACATTTTTATACCGAACTCGACTATCGAAGCGACTAGAAAATATGTGTACTTGTAGGCGTGATGTAATTAGTATTTGTTGTGTATAAATATAATTCTTAAAAACAAAGAAATGCCAGTCTCATATTTCAATTTGCATCGAAAAATTTTTTACCGTTCGAGACAAAATAATCACAAGCCAACCAAAATCTGATTAAATTAATTGAAATTACGCACACCTTTGATGCCGAAGCGAATATATTTCACTTCCTGGCCACCTGGTAATTTGTGGAACAATGGCTGCCAAATTTCCGAACGAAATAAAAAATGATCTGTCAAACTGGCAGCTTTCCCGCCAATTTAGAATTTATACCCTCGCATTTTGTATTAGTAATGTATAATTAATGAACATGATATGTACATAAAAAATACTATTTTGCTTATTAAATTAATATTAATTCGCTTATTAATTTACTTGACGCTTGACACTGCTTAATATTTATTATAATGATACATAGAGAAATTTGCGGTTTAAAAAATATATTTCATAATTTAATTATTAAAGTAATTTACCTGACACGATAGTTAAAGTAAATTATCTGACTTAATATACCTACTTCTTTGTTTTAAAGCTTTCGGTTACCCTTCCAATTCGACACGCCCTAGCATCGAGATTAATAGGGGGCGATGTTTAGACTTCGGTCGTCATGGCGCCGCAGCGGGGTGACTGACAATCTGCCCCCTAAATACCACATCTCAGGGGTGACATTAGGTTATCTCTGTCTGACATTTGGACGAGAAAAATGAAATGTCAAATGCTAATTGAATTGCTCGAATTTCATGTTGGCAGCATTGTGCATTGACATTTATAAGAAAATGTCAAGTTGTTAATTTTTTTTTATTCGCAGGGAATGTCTTGAGTTTGTTAGAGATGCTTATTTGTGTTTTTTCTAAACTAATACTTGTCTATCGTTTGACTATCTATATTATTGAGGCAATCCTGGCGCACAACATTCGACTGTAAACGCGGCAGTTGTAGGTTCAATTTGCATTTGAGGAATGAAATATTTACTATTTTCATTTCCTCGGTCTGGTAGCAAAGCAAAGCGAGGCGTTGAGTTTTGGCATTGAACTGAATTATTATAGAAATTTATAGCGACCAGAAACAACCACGTATAAAAAAAGGCTGAAATAATCTGCGAATAAAATAAACAATAAAGATAGAAAGAAGAATAAACAAAACAAACTTCTTTCTGAAATTCCAAATAATTCCAAAATACATTCGAATAGTGTCAAAATAAAAGAAAAATAGAAAAATACAATTTAAAAGTAAAATGTCAAAATAAATAAAAATTCTTAAAGTTTTAGAAAATTACAGGAAATCTATTAAAAAATGTCGAGCCATCAGCTCCAGGAGTTACCAATTCAAATAACTAATGCTTTAATTTTTGACACCGCATTTTCTTCTATGAGAGAAAAGTTTCGGTCGGCGATGAAACGGATTGATGACGAGATAACAAAATTTAGGTACACTATTCATTTTATAAATATAACTTGTAGAAGTTGAGAATGTGGTAACTGGCTATCATGACGCAGTAACACAGCGTTTGACTGTGAACGCGTCGATTGTGGGTTCGATCGTAACTGAAATCAGTTATTTTCATTGTCTTGTTTTTACAAGACAACGCGAAGTTGAGTCCCACTAAGCACGCCACGTCGAAAGTTTTGACTGCAAACGGGAAATAGAGTGTAGTCTGCTATATATGTGTAGTTGTTATCTGATAAATAAAATAGCTTAATTGATGATCATATATGTAGGTATATATATTTAATATTTTTATTTTTGTCGTTGACATATATCATTTGTAGAGCGTAGTCACGCTTTAATAACATTTGAAAATATTTTTTATTATAACTTTATGAAATTTTAACCCATTAATACATTATTAAATTAAAAAAAAATTAAAGTTTAAGTTGACAGTGATAATATTTCTTATGACACCAGCGTGGGTCTCCATGGCCAGCCTGTACCACAAGTCGACGGGACCACAGACGACCAAGAAAATTACGATTTCACTAATTCGCCAATCATCGATGGCGAAGGTGAAAATAGGACTCTCAAACTGCAATTTGATGTTAGCCAGTTTGATCCTAGTGAAGTAGGCTGTTTTTTTTTTACTATTCTTTATTATAATTTCTTATTAAAAAAACTACATACAGTTTTATAAAAATATTTTGGCCCAGTTGAGTTGTGATAGCTCTATATGCTTATACTAGTTGTGGGTTCCCTATTACGTTAAATATAAAATAGATGACCTCAATCAAGAATATAATTTTTCTAATATTTTTAATAATTTATATATAAAATTCGGCGTGAAGTAGTAGCTCTTGCCACTTAGTGATCACTTACCATCAGGTGACCCGAACGCTCGTTTGCCTTGTCTTCTCCCATAAAAAAAAAAATAACATGAAACGCGATAATTGTGGGTTCTATACTAACTCGGGGAATGACTATCTTTATTTTTATTTCCGCCTGGTAGACAACCCTAGTTTTTCAGGTAACCGTCAGCATGTTGGACAATAAGCTTCTGGTATTAGCAGTCCACGAGGAACAGTCTGACACGAGCGCCACATTTAGGAAGTATCACCGAGAATTTCACTTCCCTAAGGATGTGGACCCTGACACCATCGTTTCTTCTTTATCCAAGGACGGTGTGTTGATTGTTCAAGCACCTTTGCCTGCGGTTGGTGGCAACAGTTTGGAACAATAAATTAAATGAAATTATTTCTGGTTTTGATTATTTTAAAAGAATATATCATTTTTTTCTTAAATTTAATGGTAATAGAAAAAAATAGCTACCGCTGTCCCGCACACAGCAGGGTAGGCAGAGGGAACCTAGTGTTAAGACACTCCGTTCCCCACTTTCTGCTGAATTCTGGACGCACTGCGTGTTGAGTGGCAGAAATCTCGTGAAGAACGACTTGACACCAGAGCGAAGAAATGAAAATATATTTTAAATAAATATTTCATCTCCTCGAGTGGGGATCGAACCCACGACCAGACGGTTTCACAGTCACACAGTGCCCCTGCGCCACGACAGGCCAAATACTGGCCATAATAGTTGTTAATTAAGAATTTGTGTATAAGCACTGCATTTGAAGAGAAATTAAATAATCTCTCAAGAGTACATGAAATATAAATATTTTTACATGGAATTTTGACGTATTCTGGTGCCAGAGCTATTAAAAAACAATTATTAACAAATTGTCTATGCCAAAATATAAGTACAAAAATAGTCTATATAGCAACTTCTGTATTTTAATTACGGTTTTTTTATTTTTTTTATTCAGTTGTAACATTGTTAGGTTAGTTTGGCCAATGCATTTCATTTTTATTGGCATTTGCGCGGTGTAGATAATGTGGCGGTAATGGCTCCTATCGGAATATGACATCGGTGACGTGGCGGATAAACAGCGGATAGTCATGGTGCGAGATTGGAGCATACTGAGACTTAACACGGTATTTTTTTTCAGTTTCACTCTGTATCCTGCATATGGCACGGTAGGCAGAGGCAGCCTAGTGTTAAGACACTCCTCACTTCCCGCCAAGTTCAGGAGGCATTGCATGTTGAGTGGCGGCACGTTGCATGGACATAAGAGCGAATAAACAAAAATATTATATATCTCATTTCTTCTCTAATTGTTAAGCACAAAGCTTCTTTGTACATGATAATTACAGGTACAGAAATTGATATTTTTTTTTGTGAATAATAATGTGAATAATAAATATTCATAGGTTGCTGTGATGCAATACGAAATCATGATTTATCATCAGTCGAGATCAAACTTACAACTCGGAATTGACTCGCGCCCCTCGGAAGTCGTCCTAGTGCTCTAACCATTGAGCCATTAATGCAATCTCATCAAAATAAACAGGACGAAAATTAACAAAACTATAGAACTATCTATATATTATATCTAATAAGTCTCTCATTGTACCACGGATCAGGTCACCTGGATATTCACACGTGTCTGTGTGTTGATGCGGCACGTCTCCATGGCGACCGTCGTAGTTTCAAGAAGAGCGGAGCTGAATGCTAGATTACTTGCGCGCTTTGATACAAATAATTGCTAGGATTTTTTTCATTTAAGTTACACACATTTGTCTTGCTATCGGAGCGAAAAAAATGAAAGTAGTTCAACAACGCATGAGTGTCTTATCACTCTGATTCTTTACTTTTAAAATAATCACTAGTATAAATTATTTCATATAAAATGATAAACCAAAAATTACATTTTGGCTTACCACCTGTATTAATTATAATCGAGGGCTGACTTCACCATTGTGTTGTGCTCCAGATGTGGCGAATCGGAAAAGTCAAAGTCACCCCACGTACCTAATGCGTAATGATGTGATTATTTGGATTTAAACGGTGGGGTGGGGGTATGGTTCACAATAGAACTTACAAATGAACTGTTAATACTATAATTTGTTGTGATGATATGACTTGTAATATGTTAAAAGAAATGCAACGTTGGGGAATCTCACTTCTGACATCAAATTTAACAATGTTTTCCTTGTAACTATTACAGTATAATTACATTTTTACCAAAAAAAAAACAACCTTGGTCAATTTCGACTGGATTCCATAATCGGAACCTAACCAAACTTTTATCAAATTATCCTTGAAGTGTATCCTTTCAAATAAAGAAGATATTGAGTCATTTGTTCATTTGTCGTACACATATACGTAGACTTATGTGACTTTCTCATAAATGGTTTGTCAGAAATGATCCAAAAAAAATGGAACCACACGGGAAGCATTGCCTTTTAAATAAAAAGCAATTATCAAAATCGGTTCACCCAGTCAAAAGTTAAAAGGTAACAAAAAAAATTTAAAAAATACAGTCGCGACGATAACCTCTTTTTTTTATAGAAATCGGTAAAAAATTGGACATAGCGTTATTTTTATTAGTCTAATGACGTGCAGCGCTGGGTTCCGTTTCCGCGTCCGAAATTTTCCTAAATAAAATTCTCTAAATAAAAAATTGCTATAGCACTTAATATGTATTATTAAAACATGATTTAACTTTCGTTGACAGAGTGAGTTAGAAGTAATACCACACCTTGTCTCCCGAGGGCGAGGAAATGATAAAAATCATTCCTTCGAGATAGAATCGAACCCACAACATTCTCATCCACAGTCAAACATCGCCGCCGCTCTGCTAAAATGGAAAATCATAAAAGAATAAAAAAAACGAATAATTTCAAAGCTAATAACAATATATTAATCCTCGCATCAGATATAAAATTTCTTACGTAAATAGGTATGAAGAAACAAATTGAACGCTGCACGGTGAGATAGACAACCGTCGGGAACCCCCACTTCCGGTGAATAAACCTCATTTCCGCTGAACCCTTCCGTAGGGTCCGAACTCCGCGGTGTACAGTTACTATGGTAATGGCACCCTCATACTCAGCTACAGGCTATAGGTTATATCTTGACAATACCTATTTTTATGGCAAAATTTTTGTTTAAAAATTTTCCAATTGTATTCACTTTAAAAGTCACTTTAAGTGTCCTTTAAACCTCTACCTTTTAAAGTGTACTTTAAAAGGTAGATAGAGGGAACTTAGTTTAAAGTCACTAAGTTCCCTATTTCTGTGACGTTGCCTGTTTACAGTCGAATGTTATACCGCTGTGCCACAATGTCGTTTAAGTTTTAAAGTCAAGATGTGAAAAGTTCGCTCAAACGAAGCCGCCAACAATTCAATAGCGTATGCCTCAATATGGAATCACTTTTATTGTTTTATTACTTCATTATGAAATAATGATCTTTGATTTATAATATTATATTTAAACTGAATAACTTCGTTACAATCAGCACGAGCTGAAGACAAAACACGCTGAGATATAAAAATATTTACGAATAATACTCCATTCTTTTAAAACCTCTTACGTATTTTTTATCTGTATCAAGATAAAAAATAGATATATAAAAAGATATTTTCAAGGAGTACATCTATTGTATAATTTAATAATTTATAACGCTTCTTTTATGTAAATTTTAAAGATTAGACATACATAATATATAGGTATTAAGTATTTGTAGAACATCAGCAGAACTGTATAAAACTGTACGCTAATTCCAAAATTGGTTTTTATTTTATAAAATGTGACTTCTCAACGTGCAATGCTTTGCGGTGTCTTGGCAACGGAGTGCCTTAACACTCGGTTTCCTCTATTTGGTGAAAAGTGAAAAAAAAATTGATTAATCAAGTGCTCAATTAAGTAAACAAAATAAGATTAATGTTTTTTTTTAAATAGTCACCTAATTTTAGGAATATTATATTTCATATGAATAATTCTTTGAATATAGAGATTATTCACTACAGGTGCAGGAGACAGCACGAAGCCAAAAAAAAAATTTACAAAATTTATTTCTTTTCTTACAGACTATAAAAGTGGAAGTAGTTACAATTCCTTAAAAAAGCAACTTAAATTAATTTGATCCATTATTCGAAATCACCAAAGAATCGGGGAGCGTTACGTTAGTGCACAATAGGCGGATGTCACCCGCCGCAGTCGGTCACGATAACCCAGTAAAATTAACTCGTAAACAAACCGACATTTGTATTCGGTTCATTTGGATTAAGGAGCGAAACAAAAAAATATTTAAAATTGAAAAAAGCTGAACTACAAATGATCCTGTAAGGGTTCCGTACCTGATAAAGTAAAAACTGAATACCCAATACCTAAAGATAATTCTTTCTTTATATCATCAGCCCGTCCTCGTCCAATGTCGGAATTAGACCTCTCCAATGCCACATGACAGAGTCTGGTTTTCGGCTCGTATCTCCTCACTCACAGCTAGGTAGCTGGAGGACGTCCGACATTACTCTTGCCGAGGCGCGAACTCTACTCTTGAATATTTACCCCAACAGTTATCGGTTCTGCTACATATGTGAACAGAACACTGCCAGAGGTACTCCAAGTTCTTTTTTGATATAACACATAAATATTTAGGTCCTATATACAATAAAGTATAGTAAGTAAAGTATATAAGTACATTAATATATTTTAATTCGTCTTTATCTAAACTGTGATTCAATAGCATGTTGCAACTTGCAAGGTTGTAATTATGTAAATATTGTAAAACGATGTAAGTTTCATATTTATTATCGCCATACATCCATATAATACTTTCACTCGACACGCCTATATTAATTGTGAAAAATTTAATACGCTGTACATCTTTTTTTTAAAACATTTATATTTTTTTATAAAAAAACGTAAGGTCAACATGTTATAAGTTAAAGTGTGACGCCTTAACACGCATCGATCTATAGAGTATACTTATAGGGTCGCTCCCTCACGAAAGCTATTTTTTCTTAAAGGTGACGCCCGCGCACCTGCTGTGTAGAATGTTAAAACATAGACACGGCTAAATTCTTTTTTTAAAATTTCGTTTTATTTTTATTTGAGACCATCGCTGCGCAACGACATAGACGCGTGATCTTAAACGAATCCCATTCGGAAGAATATATTATTTAATATTTTAATTTCCACGCTCTGGTAACGTTGTAAAGCGCGGTGTTGAATTCCGCCACTCGATGAGATGTATCGATATTTCGGAGGAACGGAGTGTCTTAACACTTGGTTCCCTCTATCTCCTCTGCTACATGCAGTACACAAAGTGAAGCTAAAAATAAAATATTCTTCTACCAAACCGATGTGCCTACTTACAAATATTTTAATAAAATTGAATACTTTGTAGACGACATAAATTTCCCACAAAACATATTTGAATTGTTTTTTTTTATTCTGATACAAATCTATCATTAACAAAAATTGTTAATAGAAATTTACTATTAAATAAAGTTTTACAATATTAATCTACATATTTTTAAAAGTATAATTCATATCTATGTCTAGGTAGGTCTTCCACGTTGCGCACGCGACCCTTTCTCCAGACAGCGACCGTTGATGTTAGTTATCTGTTTCAATTATTATTTAATACATTATTCCCTTCGAGAATATTATTATAACATTTTCCTGTTTTATCTCTATTCAATTCTGTGCGTGCACGAAGTCATTTGACTGCTGTCCATTTTATATTGAACTTTAAATGTATATATATATTTTTTTTTACCTATAGCTTCGTATCCATGGTAAAAAAATTACGCGTTTTCCTGGTACAAAGACACGCCGTTCCCTACGCTTCATTCAATTTTGGGATATTACTGGTTGAGTGGTGTATATCAACGCTGTGCTCTGTCTACCAGAATCGAGATAATCCCCCGAGTAAGGATTCACTAACCATCGTGCTTATAGAAAGACACATTGTCTTGTGCTCAATGCGCCACAACAGCCTCTATTTTATATATATAATAAAATGTATAATTACTTTATTTTCACGTAGACTAAATAATTACAAGTTATTTCATGATTATTCTTTATATTTAAGCTAAAATATGCCTAATAACTTATTAACGCGGGCTAGCCAAGCAATTAATAAAGTGTATAGAGATATTTAAATATAATGAGCTGGTGAACATGGATTTAATAGCACTTATACATCTATAAAAACAATAAGAACTATACTATGTGATGACTCGACAGGTCTTATATACAGCGACTCAAGGCATCCTAGCTTTTAGTTAGAAGCTTTCGCTGGTTCAACTAGCGCAAATCCTTGACCCGTTGACCTCACAGTATCAGAAGTCACATATTTTCTGCATTTTATTAAATTTTTGTCAAATATTCGTATGAAACAAAATAATATCTACAAATATTCTTTTATTAGTTTTGTAACTTGTTATTGAAATAGTTTCATCTTAAATAGTATAGGTTAAGTTTAATAAAAAAGTTTTTATTATAATTTTATTATATCACTTTATACACATACTTTAATAATTAAAATAATTTAAATAAAAAGAAAACCCAACTGGCTTTCATTTCATTGGTTCGTCGATTAAAAAAAGTCACGTTCGAAGTTCAAAGATAAAATTATCTCAGTTGCGTCTTGAAGCGAGACGATCCTGCGGATGTGTGAAGGAGACAAACATATATGTTTTTTGGTGTGTGAACGGGTGGGAAGATGCGCATCTCAACGGGAACCGGAGCGGCAACGTCGCGTCCACCAATCGCCGGACGTTCAATCTTGTTTTGTTTTTTCCATTTGAGCTTTGTTTTTTTTTAAACAGTTATTCAAAGAATAGTATGGATTGTCACTTAAATTTGTTTGAACGTAAATGAAAATCTTAAATTATCTTCACGCTTTATCCCTGTATACTAAAGTAGGCAAAGGGATCCTAATATTAAAATAATAAATAAAAAAACACTTCCGCTTACCAAAAACGAAATGACGTGACGTTCATAGACAAATAATACGACGTAATGATCCTATTAAAATATAGGTTAACTTTCATTATAATGCGTTCACGTAAAATTTATTAAGGCTGTTATATTTTAGTACCTAAAAGTAAAATGGTATTTGTGTTTTATGTCAAATAAAAAGTTAAAGGATAGTCATATTCAATATACACGATGACAATAAATTAATTATTTTTCATTATTTATTATTTAAATAGACGAAAATCATTTCAAAACAGAATTTCGTTTTTATTAATCGGTATGTTATTTGGCAAAAGTGGGAAAAAATTGTCTTAACACTGGGCTCCCAGGTCCCTCTGCCTACCCTGCTATGTGCGGGATGCACTGTGCAGGACAAACAACTATTTTTTAGCATGAAGCTACACTACATCTAGTTTCTCTACCTTTGTATGTAAAATCATACGTTTATCTGCGAGCGGATATTAAATTTTCGAAATAAAATTAATATATACAACAATTCTGTTTTTTTTTTCAGTTAAATTTTTGTGTGACCCGCAATTATTTCGGCCTATGTTTTAGAAGAAGAATCGGGAAACGCCGTTGTCACTGTTGATAGCGGCGTTTCTTTCACATCGATCGCTGAATTTCTTGAAACAAATCAAAATATATGGGTTTACTCGTATATTTGAATGAAAATGTAAAGATGAATTATATAAAAAATATAAAAGAATTATATAAAAAATAAAAATCAATCAGCTTCACGCTGTATCCCGCACATAACTGTGTAGGCAGAGGGAACCTACTGTTATAAAACTCCGTTGCGTGTTGAGTGGCAGAACTCTACATAACCAGTCACGTTTACAGTCACATTTTGTACACATGCATCTACAAATATAAATTATGATGGTTTTTAATGAACGACATTTATTTTTCGATTTTGGCAACAACAAAAATCGTTTCTTGACTCTTTTAAATACACATTTATCAGTTGAAAAGAAAGAAAAAGAATACGCTTGTGTGTACAGTATTTAGTATATAGTGAGCATGTAGGGACGATAACGTCTGCAGTGAAGTGTGTCGGAGAGCAGGTACCGATAACAGCTTCCGCAGGTGATTAGCATTTACATGACGGCTATCTGAATGTGTGGCCTGTTTCTTTTATTTTCATATATACTTATATTATTATATACTTATTATTTATTAGTATACTTATTTGTATATCTACATCTATCAATGAAATATTTGATATTGCTATTTCTTAGCCTGGTGTCCTTCCAGGATAGAGAATAACTTCCTCCTGCCTACACTGTATACCTATACTGTATACCTATAAATATATATTATTAAAAAGGTGATGCTTTAAACAATTTATTGAAGGCTATATTGAATCTGATTAATCGTAAGTAAAAAGTAAAGTAAAATAGTCTCTATTGTACACCGAATAATTACAAAACTGTTTACAATGATACATGAAAAAGCACAATAGGCGGTCTAATTTCTAAGCCGACAGCCATAGTCTTAGTATCGTAAATTTAACCCACTGCAGGTACCTGCGATCATTGTTAGCTTGCCAACAAAGCCTCGAGTAAAGGTGGTCTTGAGCTTGCAAAGACAAAGAGAAAGACAAAAGCAGTCTTAAGTAATTAAGCCATAAAATATAATCTTTCATTTTTGCCAAAACTTTTTTTTGGGCAAAAATGAAAGAAAAATTCCATTGTCAAGATTTTTTTCTTTCAATATTCTTAAAAGTTTTACTGGCTTTAATAAAAGAGATATATCGAGAAACGTATAAAAACTCGTTGAGGATTCGAACCCGCATCTTCTTAATAATGGCTAAAGCACTTAAGCGTTTTTAGTATTAAATATAATGAAATATTATACTAAAATGAATTCAAACAAAGAAGAATGCATCTCCTTATGAGGTCACCCGGACCCTGCGGCCAACGGACTGTGAAGACATCTTAAATATTCCCTCTACAGTACACAAAGGAAAAGAGTACTAACTTATATTTAAAAATATGTTAATAATAATAATTTTTTAAAAACGTTCACTTCACGCTCTTTCTCGTATAACTTCTAGCTCTTTCTCGTATAGTTTCACGCTTTTCCCGCATGGCTATATGCTCTCAGTAAATATACACTACTACATAGGTACGAAGTTCTTTTATATCTTAAATTTAATTGGGTGGTTTCAAATTCTCATCTTTTACTAGGGCATATTAAGTAAGTTATTTTTTTGGCAGAAGGTGGAGAAAGGAGTGTTTTATCACAACTTTTCCTTTACCTATCTCTCATATGAGAAAACTGCTTATTGTGAATCTTGTCTTAGACAACTTTAACATAATATATTCGTTTTTATATAGGATTCCGTTGTAAGAAAATTTAAATATTTAAATTCATAGAATCTGCCATTTTTATTTGAAAACAGCCGTTTTTATAAGATTTACAGCTTAGGTATATTTATAATTGAAGAATTGTAAAATATACGTAACACACTGATAATATAAACATTTTTGCATATTAGGTAGATTAGATAGATTAGATTAGATACTTATTTCTACCAAAAACTATAATAGTAAAATACTTAAATATATAATATAATGCTTCTCGATGTTATCATTAACACAGAATACTTAACGTGACAATATCATAAAGAGAGATATAAATATAGATAGATATTTAAAAATGACTAGAATCGAACTGTGAACCACAGGATAGCGACCACCTGTAAACGCGAGGGTTACGGGTTCTAATAAAAACGCATACTTTAAGATTATTTGTCTTATAAATTGCAGAATAATATTTAAATCCTATTATTATATTATATCATATTATATAAGACATCGACAACCGACATCACATATCCTTACTCTATATAATTAAACAAGTCTTTGTTCTTTAAAAGCAGGAAAAATAAATGGGTTTGCCAGTTGCGAGTTCCAACGGGCTCCTGTAGCTGGCAGACCGTGACGCCATCTTATACGAGTATACACGTTGAGGTCCGGACGAAGGAAATGTCATGGTTTAATTACAAGCGCTTGGAGAGGAAAAAATATTTTGCCTAGAGAGTTACTTTGTTTTTGTTATTTTCTATATTATTGTTTGTTTTGTTTAATTTGTATTTTATTGAAAACATAATAAGAAATTATATAAGAGTTACGAGTATCAATATATTGTCAATACAATATTAAAGTAAATAAATGAAAAAAATTCTTCTTTGCAACAATTTAGCCCACGAATACTTCTACGGCACTTATAGCGATTTATTGTAAGAAATATGTATTTTAATTGTATCGTTGTCACCACATAACATATTCAAACGGAAACCAGCTCAAAGATAACTCGACGACCGACGTGTAATGACTTCAACGTTTTCGCATAAAATAATGAACAAGATGGGGGGCATTTCGTTTTTTCTCCTGTCTCGTTTCTGAGTCTCGACATGCCCAGACCTGAGCCGCTCGACCGTGAAGACACGGAGGGACATCCTTACACAGAATGTTTCCACTGATTATATTTTTATATAGCTTTAGGTTTTTATTTGGACTGACCATCGAGGACGTTAAAGATCGTGCAAAGTGGAGTAGGATAAGCAGGAAGGCAGACCCTGGCAATACCAGCAATATGCTGGGATGGCTAGGAGGAAGAGGAACAGCTTTAGGTTTTTATTTGTTCATACTTCGTCGTTGCAAAGCAGCACAGGGTCTGACTATGGGCGCGATGGTTGGAGGATCTAAGAAGCAGATATTACTTTCATTTACAATCATTGATGACTAAATGATTCATCATCATTATCTAGCATTAATGTATAATCTTTACAAATTATTTTCAAGTATGTACGTCATGATAGCTTAGCACAGAGAACTTATCGCTGCGTATCACCAGTGGACGATCAGCGTGAAATAAATTGCCGACTAAATACTAAACCTATCCCAATCTAAAACCAAACTTATATACTATATAAATAAAGTTGAAATTCAATTGTTATTTCACTTTTATCTGAGATACATGCTAAGTACGAAGGCACATACGCGCGTGAGAAACGCTCTTTTAGATAATATAGTATAAGATACAAAAGCTATAGTTGTTTGGGTCGAATGCGTTTGAGTCATTTAGATTTTATAATATAGATCGTGATAAAAACTTTTATGATAACCGGATAATATGATACTTAGCTTCAAAAGTCATAATAATATGACAAATATCATCATAAAATAATTTTAAAAGTGTTTTTTTTAATGACATAGAACTGTATTTTATTGTGTGTAGTGTAGTGAAATATATATTTTAATTAAGTTAATAAAGTCGTTTCTTAAAAAATTCTTTCGTTTCACGCTGTACGAGATAAGCGACAGGGTGAACCTAGTATTGAGACAATTACTCAATTTTCACCCAAAGTTCGTGACTGCACCTGAACAGAGAGTCTTGTCGTTTTCTCTGCTTACCAAACACAACCTATCAATAATACAACACTTTCCAAAGCACAGCCAAATAACAAATTAACACATACCTCGCCTCGCGTACTAATTTGTATGCGCAGGCGCACGCAATGATCTCCGATACGCAGAATCCGCATACAATGGGCGTTGGTGAAATCAATCCACTGGGTCCTTATACAGGCGGTATGTTATATCGGTGGCATACATACGTTAGATATGTTTGTAAGAAATATTTTAAGAGTAAAGATTTTTTTGTTTCTTATTAGTGTGTATGTGACTTAGGCCGTCGTGGCAAAGGGATAGCGTGTAAAACAGAGGGTTGCAGGTTCGATTTACACTCTGTAAGACAAATGTGGTGTAGAGCCCAACCATTCATCAATTAATGTCTTAAATGCAGCATAAAAATGGAGAATGGAATCTTTTGACAAGTTGACACTAAGACGAGATAGATCTATAGTGATGACTTTAAACATTTAGAATAGAATATTTACTTTATTTTATTTTGTCTTTTTTTTAGAGCCTCTCTGTGCAAATTACTTAAAAAAATAATTAATTTTTAATTTCCTTTTCAAAGAAGGGTAAAAATTTAAATTACACACCCAATGAGTTTTATTTTTCGGAAGTGATCCACCGCGGCTGCGTAATTCCCACTCGTTTTCCTCGTTCCTAGAAAGATTTGAGGTCAACACAGGTAACATACATACAATATGAATTGCAAATTCTGTAAACAATGTGTGACGTTTTTTGTAACAATGTGTCAAAGATTTTCTTTGTAATTTTTGCTTTTTATAACGAAATTTTTGTGGCTACATGAAAAAAATATTCCAGTCAAATAGCTTAGATATTTTATGTACTTTTTTGTATACGAGTATATCCTTCCTAGTTTTATTTTGTTCTATATTATAATACGTATAATGGTGTCGTGAGACGTAGAGCCCAGTCGTGGTGCAGCGGCGCAAAGTGTGACTGTAAACTGACTGGTTTTCTTCGCCATTTCTTCGCTCTGGTGTCGAGGCAAAGGGCGGCGTTGAGTTCCGCCACTCACCACGCAGTGCCTCCAGAATTCAACGGAAAGTGGAGAACGGAGTTTCTTTACACTAGATTCCCCCTGCATACCCTGACGTGTGCGGGATACAGCGTGAAGCTGTATAATGGCATAATATGTGAAACTATTATATAGCTGTATTACTTTTTATTGAATATATATTCAAAACTCCTACCTAAGCGTCAGTACTCATGTTAAAATGTAGTACCTAAATTAAAATTAGCCTTGAGAAATGATTTAAATTTTTATTTGTAAAGTAGGTATACTAATAATACGAATGCCAATACTAACTTATGTACATCTAAATTCTCGTTCTGGCTTATTCTGGATTTCATTTTATTACCTAACAATCAAACAAGGGAAAATACAACTCAGTTATTTATCATCACGTTCTGAGTATGTATGTTTAGACTCAATATGCAGGAAAAATCATAATAACATAACAAGAGAGTAGCCCTCCTCTTACTCTAGCACTCGAGGGTTCTCTACCAATTTCGCGATTCTACGTCAGCGAAGAAAACCTATACTTTTTTAATATATTATGCTACAAATGTCAAAGAAACATCGGAGCTCCAAAGGACGGACTACGTACACTTATTTATTTAATATAAATTTCAAGTTTCCCATGTTCTTGAGAAAAACGGTGTGACAAGAGGACAGACAGACAGACAAACGATCAACAAGTGATCGTATGAGGGTATTTTATTCTTTTAAGATACGGACCCATAAAAAAGAAGAAATAAACGTTAAATATTAAAACCTATAAAACACACATGATACAAACAACGACGCTCGCTCACTCACGCGCATTTAATGGCTAAGCTAACACTGGTGTGGAGTCGCAACTCAGCTTACCTTCACATGAGATGAACATGATTCCACTTATCACTCGTGATGAGGGAGATCTAACAATGAGACACTGTGCTCTACTCAGAATATCTTGTTTACATTGTCATATTGAGTGTGCTCCACTTCGGCCCAAGTTAAACGTGTATAATTTCTTAACTGTCGTAGCGCAGTGTAGCTGTGTGTTGTGAGTTCGATCCCTACTTCGGGGTGTGACGTACTATCAATTGTCCGTTCTGTATACTCTGCTATATGCGGAATGAAATGTGAAACATAAAACATATTTACACATATCTACTGCTTAGAGATACCTCCTTAGATCTCACAATTAAACGTCACTAACAATAGTAAATAAGCTATAATAATAAAAGTCTATATCTAAAAAAAATTTTTTTTTTAAATTCCTTCCACCAACTCGATTTACTTGTCAATCAAAAAATGTCAGCTTCACGATATATCTCGCATAGCGTAGCATACCAGAGTAGGCATTGGGCAACTATTGTTAAGACACTTCATCACTCACTTTCCGACGATTTTTTTCGAGACATTGCCTATTGACTATCTCAACACCGACCTTTTGCCTTGGTGTCAGAGCGTGTACATAAAAATAGAAATTAATAATAGTACATTCCCCCGAGTAGGGATCGAAGCCACAACCGTTGCGTTATAGTCACACCCTTGAGCCCCTGCGCTAAGACGTCCAATAGTGGCTCTCATATTCTTCTCGTTTCTCGAGAACCAACTCCACACTATCCAAGAAAATTTACAATATTTTTTTAATTAAGTTAACCGATATTTCTAATACTTTGTTGATAAAATTATTCCATCGAATCCACGATCTTAAGCTAAGTACTTAATTCAATTGACACTAGAACCATTAATTATAGGTTAATCCATAATTGATTTTAAAAACATCTTATAAATAGAATTTTAATTGTGTTTATAATTATATTGCTGATAGATACTATTTTATACTTGTATTGACAGTTTAATTGCAGAAAAAATATATTATAAAAGTCATAATAACTATAAAAATTATATTTAACGATATTTTATTTTCATTTAATACGGAAAAAAATAAAAAAATATATAAAAATATTTGATGTCAAGTGGAACAAACCAGATTGAAGGTGATCATAATACTTTACAATACGTCAAATATTGATTTTACAGTGCATACATTATCTATCTGTTATCTCATGTGGATGGTCAAGAGACACGAGATTCTACTTGCCAAAGGGAAAATAATTATTTTTTTAATATTATTTATTCATTTTACAGTGTTACTTAAACTAAATTTGGGAACAAAAAACATTTAATAAATCCAGTCTTTCACTTCAATTATGATATTTGATTATGAAACTAAACGTAATAATTCTGAATATAATTATGAACAATATTACTGAATACAAGAATATTATGGCAGAGGAATTGCGGCGTTGAGTTCCGTGCCTCTCGGAAACCTTCTGAGCGGTCATCTATAGTAATCTACATATGCAGACAGACTAATAAAACAATGCCCTTTCTTGCATTAAATATTCAAAACACGCACTTGGGTACATACTTAGCTGTATGAAGTATACAAGATTCAATTGAGATCGTATCTCGAGCTAAGATGTCGTGTTACTGACACTGTGAATTCCGACTTGAGAGAGGCTATTCTGCAAACTGATAGTATTTAAATAATTTTGTTATTATACTTTTTTTCAGTCAATTAATGGCGATCGTGATGCAGTGGGACAATGTGTGGAGTGTGTGCCACCTTATTTCCTCTCTCTGATAATGGGGCAATACACGGCGTTGAATTTGGCGACTTAGCACGCTATATAAAGAAAAGTAGAACACTCAAACTTCCAACAGCTATATATAGTTGATCTATATATAGTATATAGTTGATCGAATCACTCGGAGGACTATGTGGAACGGAGTGTTTTAACACTAGGTTCCCTATCCTACCTCTAACTTGCTATATATGGCATGAAGTTAAGTAGAAACAAAAACAGCGTAAAGTTACACTCGAGCTCGAGTCGGGTTCGCTGACCATAACTTCAACAGTATCAGGGTTCCGTAGAAAAATTGGAGGTCTCGAGCCAGGACCAGAGTCCTTTCATCTGATTCTTCACTTCAACTATAACGAATAAAAGTTTTAACTCAAAATTGTTATGATATAAATTGACGATCTACTAGAATTTAACGTTTAAAAGCGTCTAGAGCATAAATTATTTTCATTTCCTTATTACACATTGCCTATATATGCTGAAGATGAAAAGAAACAATAAATATCTCACAGACCCAATATTTGTATGTAAAATACCAAAATAAAATAAAACTTGAAAAATATATTTACAGAATAGTCAACATTCACTAGTAAAGCGAGCAAGTACATTCAAATCGCCTCCGAGTGACCACTCAAACTTACATTGGAATTTAAGAGAATGTGATCCACATCTTAAGTAGCTGGTCTACCTACCTACTGTGATGGAGATCATCCATCTTGAGTTACGTATACAAATACCTGGAGCTGATTTATTACTGAGGAAATATCACGAGAATTATATCTATACTTCTATACTAATATTATAAAAATAAGTGTTTGATTGAACGCGCTTATCTCAGAAACTATTGGTTCGAATTGAAAAATTCTTTAGGTTAAAAAATCTATAGTTGTATTTTGTCATACGAGTGCAGATCGCTTATATACTCAAACGCAGGACCCACTGTGCTCTAATGGCCTCTACTTTTAGATTTTTATGTGAACATTCGTTTTTATATAGAACACAGAAACTGGGAACCTAGAGACACAACGAAGTTCTGGAGACATTGCGTGTTGAGTGGCGGAATTTAACGCTAGACTTTGCTTCGCTACGAGAGCAAGAAAATGTAAATATTAAATATTTCATTCCCTCGAGGGGGATCGAATCCACAACCTATAGTAAAATACAAATACATTATTATGTAAAATGAAATCAAACTTGGAGAAATTCAGTATGAAAACACTCTTTGAGCCCACTCTTTGAGACAACATTTTAAATAAATTTTGAATTTTTTATTATCACAAACATAATATTATTTTTTTCATCTATAATAATATCATCTAAAAATATACCAAAATACGTAATATCAAATCCTAGTTGTAAACTGTTGTACTCATAAGTATGAAATACGCATCCCGAGCCAACGGCCGACGCTTCCGTACTGCCAGATCTTTTAATTTGACATTTTATTATTGACACGAACACAAATTTCGTAATTTCAATGTATACAGCGTATGCCAAGTTTAGATAAGCAAAAATAAATTTATGAAATTAAAAAAAAAAAGTTAAATAAAGCCTTTATGGCAAAAGTAAACATCGTCGGAGATTTGGATTCTATTACATTGATAAATGCCTTCAAAATTATTTAGTTTCTTTTATATATGTATATATTAGATAGATTTACAGATAGCGATCGATGACAATTTTGTTATATGTATAGATATTTTTCTTAGCATTACGCTTTATTATATTTATTTATATTTAATTATCTGCTATGGCGTATAACTAAAAGACACTCTTTGTCATGGTAGAGCGAGGAAATCAAAGTGGGATTCGAACCCACAACGTCGTATTTACAATCAGGTTTCAAGTTTCATATTTCAAGTAATAATTGAATGACAAGGAAAAGATTTATTACATTCCATCATAAGTTTACGTGGATACATACAACATCTCGCGCGATCAATATGTGCACCGCATGCAGAGCCAACGGCCGCCGCTTCCGCACCTCACTTTAATTTCCTCTCGTGTTGACATGTGAATTTGATAGTTTAGAACTAAAATCTACTTACTCTTTGCCTCGTGGCATAGAGGCGTAGCGTATGACGTTAATGCGAAAGTTGTGGGTTCAATTCCCACTCGACGATTTTTTTTTCGTCACTCTGATAAAAACATTAACCTCGGAGGAATCATGCTGAATAAACGACCGCAAATTATAAAGGAAAATATTGAAAAAGGATCACATGTTATAATTAATTACAGAATTGATGACGTGAATCAACAACCACAAGCATGCCTCTTAATAAGACAGTGCTCTAATTGTGATACTGATTAATGCATTCGCAAAAAAGGGAAAACCCAAACGAGTATACTATTGTAGGTTTTTATTTGGCTTCACGCTGTATCCCGCATACGGCAGAATCTAGTGTTAAGACGTCGTCGAGCTTACAGACAGACACAGCAATAGCTCATTATATATTATAATAATTGTTTGCGATCATTAATAACATTATCGAATGGAATTGAATAAGATTCAAATATATAAAATTGCGTTCGCCAACTATCAACAAATAAATATTTTAAGTTTTTTTTTCAGCTTCACAATGTAACATTTAACAGGATAGGCAGAGATTACCCAGTGTTAAGACACTCAGATACCAAAGCAAAGATATGAAAATACACTACCACTCCTCCCGAGTGGAAATCGAACCCACAACCATCGCGTTTACAGTGACACGCTTGTGCCTCCGCCACACGACGGCTTCTAGCTTTCAGTTAACTTAAAAAGACTTATCTTATGAATTGAAAATCAAGTAAAACTCCCATACTAATTAATTACCGAATGCCATTCACGACGAAGATCCAAACGCTTTTACAATCAAAACAGTATATTCTCCTCCGTGGTTCTACGAAGTAATTGAATGGGCAGTGTTCATTCAGTCAAACGCCAATCCGCTCTAACGGTATATCTTGTCTATAACTTCTAACCAAATTAAAATGATCCACCAAACTGTGGTGCCCGCTTCTGATTTCGATGGATTTCTTAATGGGGAGAGGGGGGGAGGAAGGTCGAGTACGGCTGGGCAGTGTAAGAGGATATTTTGATTCAGACACCGTCCGCGGCTTCCGCGAAGGGTACGTAATACAAAATAAGCTTGAATCGTATGTATAATGATGATCATTTGAAAATTTGTTACGTTATGTTGATTTTCTGCTGATTTTTTGTTGTTGTTTGTGTATTTTTTTCCGATTTACTCTATATCCTGCACGTAGCAGGGTAGACAGAGGGAGCCTAGTAGTGTAGAAACTCCGCTCCTCACTTTCCGCCGAACTCTGGAGGCAATACATACATTGAGTGGCGGAACTCAACGCCGCGTTTTGCCTCGATACCAGAGCGAAAACTCGACCTCACAATCTGTCGCGTTTACAGTTTCACAGTCACCCGCTACGAATGGTCTCATTTATGTATATTAACACACTTTTATTAAATTGACTTATAACTATTTCTATGTTATTAAAAAAATTTTTATAAAAGATACATAGCTTAAATTACAGTACAATAATATGGCTTCATCAAGCTGGTCTGATGATGAAGCAAGGAAATTAATAGTGAGAGATTTAGTGAAATAAAATAATGTATAAATACATTTTTTATTAAGGACTTCCTATATATACAGGTTTCATTTAACTAAAAATCCTAGGAACGATGTCGTAATAACAAACAAGGTGGTCAACACACCTATGTAACACACGTATGCGGCATATCTAAACTAGGTCGCGTTATCAGGATAATATGCCGATAATTCGTTTGGTTTGTCGAGCACTTAAGATGCGGAACGTGTCCCAATATCTATCTATCTATCTATCTCTGTAAACGGTAAATGAAATTCACTTAAAAAAAACACCATCGTCGATCGCGAGTGGGACTCGCACAAGGGAGGGTTCCGTACCAATGTTATGTACGTTGACTCACATGTCGATTTTTTTTCTGTCCTTCAAAGGACTGTAGAGCGATTGTTTTAATTAGGCTTGAAAACTACGCCGACGACATACAGAAGTTATCCACATCAAAAATGATGTTGATATAAGCATTAATTTTTTTTTGGTCTTTTCAAGTAAGGAACCCTATAAATAGCTGCAGATAGAAAGTTTTATCATTGATAGGAAGACTACCGTCTTATATCATAGATAGTAAGAAAATAAAAAAAAATCAATATGATTCGCGAGTTTACTTTTATCGTGAGTTATTTGATTTTAACATAATTCCGAATTTATTTACGTGTATTTTTAAAATTTTGTAACAGTGTAGGTACTTTGTGAAATGATATGCGATAAAATACGTGTAATTTATTTGAATCATGAGTAATAATTGAGAAATTACAATATAAACTATATGTAAAACGAAGTTCCGTCAATGAGTGACAAAAAACACACAAAAAAAACTAATGGCCTTAGAAATGTGAAATTGGCATGTAGACAAAATGTAACAAAATCAATGTGTAAATGCTACTACTATCTTCAGATTGCATTGACTTATAAAAATCACCTTCACTGTATATAGGGTAGACAGGGTAGGCAGCGGGAATCTAGTGTTAAGACACACCATTCCCCATTTTCTCGATATATCGTTCCAACTCCACCTAAATTAATTATTTAAACACGCAACGTAGCAATTACTCAGCCAGCTTCAATTTAAATATTCATCACGTGTTTACCTTTTGAATTTTCATTCATGTGTACCTTCGTATGTCTTAGAAGAAATTCTAAGACGAAGCTCTCTCTGAATCCTAATCCCTTCTAACAGATGTGTCATGTCGCTTAACTGTTATTTTATTCGTTTAACTGTTAAACTGTTTAAGCTAATATTTGTATCATAGCTTCAAGTTAAATTATATGTCCATGTATCTTTAATTTCTGTCAGACTATCAAAATATTTTTTGATGGTTCGTGGTTGAGCAAAAATTTACTTTTCTTTTAAATTCATTCAACTTTGAATATTTTTATTATGGTGTAAGAATTAAAACTTAAATATTACGTTTAAGAAAAAAAATGTGTATTTGGTGATATCTGCTTAGATATAGCCAATGTCGTATAGCCATTCAGCACGCAATATCTCGAAATTTAGGTGGAAAGCGGGAAACGCAGTGTTTTAACACTATATTCCTACCCTGCTGTGTGCGGGATACAGTGTGAAGCTAATTTATTTAATTTTTATTTTTTATTAAACACTAAACATATGTACGTGAGAACTTGAAAGATCAAAAAGTATCCGGCATAAGATTACTCGATGTTACTTAAAAACCGATAATCGACAACAGCAAAGATAAAAATCTACAAGTGACACACTTTCGTCATGTGACTTCGCAGAAGTGATCGATACTCGGAAATCATATATCTATTCACTCGACATGCCAATAAAATTAAGGAACGCCGGACAATGGGCGGCGTTGAAAGCGCTGTATGGAGATTGTAGATTTTTCCTTAAGTAAAGTCACTTGAAGCTTATTTCTAGGTCTTGGTTACAAGTAACGTATCATAACAACAGAACGAATCTGTTCAATTTCTAGGGCTTCAAATTGTGAAAACGGAACCCTTATTCGTCTGTCAAGACCATTTATCTCGAGATTGCGTGGACGTATGAAGCTGAAATTAAAATCAAAATATTAAAGTCGATGGTCCCTTGAAATACAGAAAAAATCAAGCCTTTAAGTCAGAAGCCATCGTGGCGCAGGAGGTCAAAAGTGTGACTGTATGGCGACAGTTGTGAGTTCTCCCCAAAAGGCTAATTTGAGTTCTGCCATTCAACACGCAGTACCACGAAAAGTTCGGCAAAAAGTGGAGAACGGAATGTCTTAACACTAGATTCCCACTGCCTACCCTGCTTCGTGCAGGATACACCGTGAAGCTGATTTTTTTAAGTCAATGGAATCTGAAGATACTAGCATTTACACATTGATTTTGTTATAAAATTTACCGCGTAATCAAAACCGATAGGTCTCGGTTTTGATTACGCGGCGATTGGCTAGGTAGGTAGGTAGAATAGGATCTCATAGATCTAATTGTAAAATAGAAAATGTCAGAATTTTTCAGGTATTTCATAGAATAAAAAAACAATACGAACTTACGTTTGTAGTTCAGTTGATGTAAAATGAGTGCAAGATTAACTTTCTAAATATTTATAATTTCTACTTTTCGTTAACCTACAATCCTGAAATTGATACGAAAGCCTGTGTGCGTCCGACTCCCACTTCACCGGTTTTTTTTAATAAATATTGTCAAATGTGTGTGTGTATGTGTATTATTAGATAATAAATGTTACATTAATTTAAGATGATCTTGGGTTCATATCCCACCACCAACATATATAGATTTATAATTAATAAAAGGATCAAAATCGAGGTTCTTTCTTTACATCAGCGTTCATACAAAACTCTATCAGTGTAAAGAGGCTTTACAGTTAATCTCATGAGGTCCAAGATAAGTAAATACATACATAAACTCCCATTTTATATCTCACAAATATAAATTACAAATTATATGACATTATCAGGGATATGAAATTGAGACGTTCGAGTGGTCCACTTAGTTTATTGGATTTACCGAATCTTCTAGATAAGCTATCACTGCTACCTGCTTACTATATTTAGAACAAATTCTGACATTAAAATGAAAAAAAAATATATACAATGCAAAAATTATAATTATAAAAATTTTATAACTAAAGATCGCTTAAAACTCTCAGGTAAGAATTTATTAGGTACTAATTAAATTTTATAGAAAAAAGGATATGCAACATTAATTGCAGCTAAAAAATCAGGATCTACTGGTTAGAATTGAATGATTTTCTTTCTGAAGATCTGTTTTAACTTATGAAGGAAGACTCTAAGGTATATTACATCACGTTAATCGTTTTGTTATAAGCTACTAACCGCAGTTAGAGTTTTAATAATTGCCATTTAATCACGGGGATAAAGAATGAATATATAGATAAGATGAAATTTAATATATTCAAAAGTTCAATTTAGAAAAATTGAACCCGCTTACCTCCGCGTAGGTAGATGCAGTAATATCTATAGAGTAATTATTTTAATAACTTTCCGTACTTCACTAAATGACAGTTCGCGTCCGCATGATCGAGCATCAATATAATCATTTAAAAGATATATTAATCCAATTTTGGAGCGTCACAGGTAAATATTATTTACACGTAAAAAAAATATTATCTCGTTTATCAATCTCAATAATTAATTAAGAAATATAAAATAAGAAAAGTAAAAATATGATAGTTTTGACTGGGAAATTAAGTATTATTTGAGACCAGTCGTGGCGCAGGGGCATATAGTGTAAGTGTAAACGCGACTGTTACTGATATTTCATTTCCTCGAGTGGGATTCGAACCCACTAACCAAATCCTCCTGAAAACACCTTCATGCACTTGTTTGACACTTCAGACTGACAATGAAGCTATTATTTATAATATACGATGAAGATATATTCTAAAGTCTACTCTAACTCCTTTTAATAGAAGCGAAAATACTTTAACAAAACTGATATTATTTCTTAACAATTATCTTATGAGAATACTTGAAATTGAACTTTATTTCGTAAATGGTATGGATGAAAATAGTTTGAACCAAAACACAGATTCCCTGAAACACCGGAACCCGCATTACTCGGGCGCGGCCCTGACTCACCTTATCAGTTGCGCTATTCTGCACGAAATATATAATTTCATTTATAGATGAATATTAAAAGGAATGCAGTTTCTTTGGAACTTTCTTTGGAAATTTACAATGTTTTTGTTTGCTTCTCTTTCTGACAACAACACGTTTATAATAATAACTTAGCCACTGCTTAAATTTATCAAATTATTTTAATAAAAAATCAAACACACATCGTCTTATCATACAAAATATTCAGAGATATGAACAGTCCACTTAAACACATTTAAAAAACTGGGGAACAGAGTATGTTAACTCTAGGTTCCCTCAGCCTACCCCTGTATAATGTGAACTTTACAAAATAACTAAATAAAATGAAATATATAAAAAATTGTAGAATAGCTCACCTTCCTTATCAGAATGCTTACGCTACAATAGCGTATTCAGTCCGTTATCTAAACATACGTTCGGTTCAGCCTTTACAGTTAAATCTCGATCTAACCTAACCTATATTTAACTTTGAAAAATGATTAGATATGCATAGTTTGAGGGAAAAAAATATTGTCTTTTTTAGGAACTTATCTACTGTAAGCACGATGATTGTGGGTTCGATTTCTAAACCTAGGTATTCTCTGCCTACACTGCCTCAGTTAATTGGCCTACATAGCGTAGTATTGATTCTTATCTTAAAACTTTCTGCTCTTTTATTTTTTTTATATAAGTACATATTTATAAGTACATAACCAATGACTTTTCAGCTGTATAACGAATCATGTTTCTATTTTTTTTATTATAAAAGCAATTATCCTAGATATTATGAAAATGAAAATTAAAACGTTGATTGAAACACATTGCTATTCACATAATTAGATTATAACATATTACATATTAATACATATTTATTTTCTATTGCTCATAAAGGAATATAAGTTAATATCTAGGTCAGGATACAAATTTGACAGCATCTTTCAATCTCTATTTTAATTGCTCCATTATAGTCTGAGTAAGCATAATAGTAGTAGAAAGGATCCTAACCACTTTAATTGCCACTCTTACTTCAGAATTGTAGAAACATATAGGCTACATACAATTTATGTCAAGATTTTGTATAATTTGACTACAATGAAACAATCAATTTAAGCGGTCAAAGCCGCGTTCGATCGCTAGTATATATATAGAAGTATATATACTACAAATAATCCACCTTTATCCGCATTTAGTCACTCATAATGCAGGGCGTCGTGTCGTGCAGGCCCACGAGAGGGCGGGCGGCTAGGCGCTAACAAACAGAATTTGTTTTTCTAATCAATGTTGACCGTGGCGCGTGGCTGTCTATAGTCCAATTCAAATGATAATATATTTTTTTATATAAACATATGTATATAAATTTTTCTCTTTTTACATTTTACGTAGATGTGAAAAAGCTAGAGCTAAAACACTATGTCCATTTTCCGCCTATAGTGTATAGTAAACATATTACATTCATATATAATTCTATATGATTAAAAAAACTATCTTAGCTATTTCACACTATTTGACCTCTGCCGTCCTCTAAAATTCTCTGAAAACAAGACATTCTACAAATTCTGACCCCTTTGTTAGCCTACATAATGTACAAGTAGACTCCCCAGCGCAGGGCGGGCGGCGCCCTCAACAAATAATAATATTAGTATATATGTATAATAGAAAACAGGGCGTGTTCTATTGAGATGAAAGCTTATATATTTAGATGTATTTTCTTTTTATCCTCTTTTTTTATAATATTTTATTTTTGTTTAAAATTGAAAGATGCACGATGCAAAAATGGTTAATTTATACGTATCTATACTATAGTATTTTCGATGTTAAAATTATAAGATAATAGTGATCTTGCTCATTTTTTAGATAGAGAAACGAACGAGCGAAGAATTTAATATTTGAAGTGGCAATCAATGTCTTAAATTAGGTAGGCATTTTACACTTAAATCTAATAAAACCTTTTTTGAACACTAGTTAAAAACATCACAAAAATAGCATTAAATTTAAATAAAAATTAAATTTATAGTCTTATTCCCAAAAATAAATATTAATTTCAATTTTACGTAACGTAATATACGTTTATGATGGAAACACCACTATCTGACGTGGCGGTCTCCCCAGAGCAAATCGATTTTAGAACTTTCTGGAAACGAAATGGCTTAACTTTGTGTCAGCAAACGAAAATAAACTTTAACTCTTCATAAACTGAACAACATAAAGTCGATAATGCCGTAAATAAAATCCTGTTTTTCCCCAGAGAACCATCTTTGACTGTTCCGTATTTAAATTGGTCTATCATTGTATTATATACAAGAGAAATACAGCTCTATAACATTGTATTAGAATTTAAAATTGCTTAATAGATACAACTTTAAGAGAATCGATCTCGTTTTAAACCTAATTCAAAAAGACCTTAAGTACCATCAGATATAGTTAAAAGAATTTGAATCTTAAAATAATATAAATACAAGAAAATAATGTAAAAATCGCTTAAATTTTGAAACACAGCGAGTAAAGTTGTATGGCTGGAATATTTCGAGATCGTATTCTATTTGATGCAGAGGTCCCATTGGTTGAGATTTTCCAACTTAAGAGGGATATTCACATGGCTACGTGTTAGATTTTACAGAAATAACATAAATAAGATGTATTTTATTTCTTATATAGGTATTTAATTTTAAAAACTTTCAGCATTTGCCTTATAATAATTAATATTTTATTACAGTTTATATTGTTTTATACTGTGTTTACAGATAGATTTTACAGATATTTTATACTTTCAGACAAAAAACCGCCTAGATAAATGAGCACATACAAAAATTAATAAAAAAAGAAAATGTGAAGCTTTTCCAAATTACACTCTAAATTCATAAGTACATTTTAGATTGTGTGAACATAGAGAGCCTTTTAATTATTTTTTAAATTCGTTGAGAATAAAAATTAAATCAAGCCTCCAGTAATTAATATAACAACAGTCACATGTTCGACTTTTTCCACAAAACGTTCTAGAGTATTAAATAGTTCTAGAGACTAATGTAATAAGTAAAAGTAAAGACTTTTATTTATATATTTGAATTATATTTTTTCTAGCTTGGTTACCAGAATGAGAATATGAAAATATTTAATATTTCCATTCCTCGAGTACGAATCGAACCCACGGCTTACAGTTCGTTTGGCCTCAACTGAAATACTAAGTAAGTATACTAAGTAAGTTCGTAGTGGTAAATAATGTAAATTATATCCTACAAAAGAATTATTAGTAGAATTATTAGGTTAGAGTCGACTAACGTAACGTAATAAAGCCCAATCTTCTTTAATAAATATTTATTAAAGAAGAATTAATTCAGATAAATAACTGTATATATATATATATATATATATATGTGTGTGTGTGTGTGTGTGTGTGTCTAAGAAACGTACCCTGAAATTACTCATGTTATTTTGTAAAAAGGTCACCGAAACTCCATTGTTGATGCACATCAATCTCACAAAGTATTTCTAACTGAATAGCGAGGGAGGGAGGGAGGGAGGTAGGGAGGGGGGAGGGAGGGCCTGCGAACACAATACAACCCATCAAACACCTTCAGATGCCATTGTTCAGAAAGCTTTGAAAGCTTTTGTCGAAAATCTCGGAAAAGAACACAGGGGGTGGTGGGAAAGTTTTGTCTATAAACATTTTTTAATAAAAAATATGACTTAAGTAATTGTATTCATTTATGTAGATATAACTATTTTACACATTAACACTTAAAAGTATTAGATATTATTTATAAAATAAACCAATCTATTGTTAGACAAATATCTATAGTCGTGCTAGTACTTATGTGAGTAAAAAATATTTGTCACTGTGTTCTCTGCCTTCCAAATAATGAAGAAGATGCGTTAAGATTAAAATGTCTTTGTTATTAGCTTCATGATTTATCAAGGATATATCAAGGTACGAAGAGAGAACGTAGTGTTATGACACTCTGTTCGCCACTTTTTGAATCAAACTTACAAACTTACTTTCTATATAAAAAGTACAATACATAACTGTTCAGATTACGTATTTTAATTACAAAATGACACTGTAAACGGAGTCACCGTCTCATAGACTACAAAATTTCGGTACCAGGCGCTACTAGCGAGACAGTGCAGGGTGGTGGGAGAATATAATTAATATTCGAGCCTTTCAACTAACTTCCGCGCCTTCTTTGTGGATTTTTACAAAATCCCATATTATATATATATATATATATATATATATATATATATATATATATATAT
>JBAIZZ010000392.1:56999-73022 GCA_037355905.1 Heliconius aoede
TATATATATATATATATATATATATATATATATATATATATATATATATATATATATATCTATACAAAAAATAAAATTGTAATTGATGGGTGTGCAAACATGGACAATATATGAAAATCGGAATTGGAAATATACATTTTTATAATTTTTGACTGTTTGTCTGTGCGTTTGTGCATATTAACTCAGAAACGTTTTATCCGATTTAATTGTAGTTTTTGCCATTGAATTCCTTCTTCCCTTCCCTTCTAATTCGTGTTCCCTTCTTATAGTGTTCAATGTATAGTCTTGAAAATGATAATCCTATTAGAACAAGAGAGATTGAGACCAGCACTAGCACTCGTGTGGTTCAAGCGGACTCCGCCACGCCCTGGTGTATGCGGGAAACAGCAGAGTAGACAGAGGAAACTTAATGTTAAGACACTACGCTCCTCACTTTCCACCGAATTCTGGAGGCATTGCGTGTTGAGTGGGGGAACATAAAGCCGCCTTTGCTTGACCCCAGAACGAAATTCCTCGAATAGGAATCGAACCCACAACCAGTCGCGATTACAATCTCACACTTGTGCCCCTGCGCCACAGCTGGCCTCCTGACCTGAAACTTATTAAATTTAAATAGATACAACATAATATATAGAAATATAACATCAACACCAAAATTCACACGTAGATACCCCAAGTAAATTCATTTACCAAATCCTTACTTTACGTGGGCGTGAAGAGCGAGATGCTTAGATGTGGGAATATAGTCTTTAACACGTAGGTGGTAGGGTGTTCGAGTTCAGATGAGGCATCCATCTGGAGAGACAAGGACGGGTGAGAGATTAGACTATTGATCGTGTGGAAGCCATTGCGTTAATCTTGACGTCTGCGGGTGGATTTCCTTTAGATAGCTTCGGGTGTGGCTGAACATCTCCGGTGTACAACTGGGTATTACTTTCATATATGTTTCGTATAATTTAGTTTACATGTATTCTTATGTATATATAATATAATATATAATACAGCCTTCCTCCATATATGGTCTGACCAACACAAGAATAATTAATACGTTGAAACAAACAAACTATAACTTTATAATGTGAAGAAAGAATAGTCTTTCTATCTACTTTTTTTTCTAGTCTATAGACTAGAAAAATTTTAAGACTCGATTTCAAGGTGTTTCCATTTCTAAGACGTTTTTCTTTGTTTTCGAGTTCTTCCCCAAATACCTATCACTGATGTCTACGTAGAAGAAATGTAAATGATTTATATTATCTATTCAATATCTATTTGTGCAAGAAATGTGTAAATATAAGCATGAAAATAGCAGACAATTTGAATAAAAAAATCATTATTCAATCGGAATTATTGATAAGATATCGGTCGTCGGGCACATATCTCTTTATATAAAAATACGGGGAAACGACATTCAAATCTTGATTAAATTTATATATTAGCCAAAATAATAATTAAAAATTATAGAGTTCGCTGATAATTTCATTTTAAATGATGCCACTAATAGATACTTAGTGGTGAACGAAAAAGTATGATTTTATTACATAAATGGAGCCTCAATTTCCCCGCATATCAATGTAGGCAGAGGGAAGATACTGATAAGACGAATTTTCGAGACATAGCGTGTTGAGTGTCAAAACTCAACGCCGTACTTTTTTTCCAAAGTGGGGAAAAAAAAAAAATATTATTAATTACGTGTAGTAGTGATCGAAACCGTTACCAGAAACACTCCTCGATAGTCTCATTGCATCATTAATTACAGTCGCACACTTGTGCCCCTTCGCCACGACTGGCCTAAATGTTTTATTGAATTGGCTAAGATTTTTATTATACATGTGTATACATAGATATACATGTGTTTTTTTTTTCAGCTTCACGCTGTATCCCGCACACAGCAGGGTAGGCAGAGGGAACCTCATGTTAAGACACTCCGTTCCCCACTTTCTGCCGAAGTGCGTGTTGAGTGGCAAACTCAACACCGAGCTTTGCCTCGACACCAGAGAGAAGAAAAATCGCGTCGCGTTTACGGACGGCACCCTTGTACCACTGCGCCACGACTGCCTATATATATTTATATATTATGTATATTATATATTATGTATATTATCTGTGCCTAATCATAACTAAATAACCACACGCGTTAACCACATATATTTTTTATCTTTGCTCAATCACAATTTTGCAAGCAATTCCAATAGATTTACCAACTAAGGGTTTCGATTGTTTATCAGAACGTGATAATTGTGGCCGTGCAGGATGTACGCAATATATACGCGTTTTTTTTTGTACTGAACCCGCTTTACAGTTTCAGCGTGTTGTAACATACTTGTATCTTGCGTGAAGTGATCGCTATTGCTATATCGAGATCGTTCACGCCTGAAAATATTTGTAAACTAGATAGACGTGGTTTGGGGCCGGTTTTGCCAGAAAATGAAATATTTATAACGAACACGGCGTTGAATTCCGCTACTCAACACGCGATGCCTCCAGGACTCGGAATGTGTCGGCATTGCGTGGTGAGTGGCGGAACTGAACGCCGCATTACATTCACATTACCAGATCGAAGAAAGGGAAATATTAAATATTTCATACGTCTGTGCGTAGTATCATGTCACTAAGTAATAGAAGAATTATATTAATCTTATAGATCTTATGAAAAAACAAAATTTATTAAAATTTTAGCTCAATACTTTGTAGGAAGATATATTTTTATTTATTTGATTTTAAAAGTGAGACTAAAATTAACTAAGTAGCACTGTTAAGTTATTGGTATATACTATAATACAAACTAAATATAATAAAAATAAGCAATTGACGATTATTTAATTTTTTCTTATATTTTTAAGTACAAATATACATAAGAAATATGCACTCGGCACTCAACATATGAAACCGAAATTCTTTTGCGAGTATTGTATGTATGTATGTATGTAGGTGTTCATTGTATTTAAATGAGTGACCCCACGTCACGGTGGCGAGACGAGTGGTCAGCGACAACTTTCCGCTAAGAGTTTAACTGTACTGTAATGAAATATATATGTGCACGTATATATAACCATTATAATATATTTAATAATAAGGCCAGTAGTGGCGCAGAGGCACGACCGTCCGTACCGTCACCAACCATGTGACGGTAAACGCGAGGAAATTCAATATCTAATATTTTATCTTCTTCGCTTTAGTGTCGGGAGCGGAGTGTCTTAGCACTAGGCTATCTACCCTTTTACGTGCAGGATACAGCGTGACACTGAATCTCTGGTAATGGGTGACACGGCGTAGAGTTCTGTCATTTTCACTTCATCGCTTACTCAATTCGGCCGTAGTGGGGAACGGTAGTGTTTCATAATAGGGAAGTAGTGTTTTTAACGCTAGTTTTCCAGGTCCTTTCTGCCTACTGTGCTATGTGCAGGATACAGCGTGAAGCTAAAAGAATAAAGCAATTTATAAACCTTCTTATATCGTTCGTAATTTATGTAGACAATCCTGAAAGCAATTGACATTGAAATTAACATATTCTTTCAAATAATTCGTTAAAAAAAAGTTTTAAAAAATACTGTGAGTTAATGTAGAGTAGATTGTAATTACTTTGTATACTTATTAATTTAGCAAACAGAATCTTTGATCACGCACATTCAACCGTGTTGACTCTTTACAAATTGGTTTTTTTATCTGTTTATCATAGTAAATGATTTAAAGTTTAGATTACAGTTTTAAATGTAATCTTTACCAATATAATCTATTTCATGTCTGTTTTGACCATGGACAATTGAATTCAAGGAAAAACATAACTAACTATCAAGTGTCGATACATCTACATATGAGTTTGTTTTATCACTTTAAATAATATCAATGGAAGGTCAAAATCCTTAGTCAATAACTCCTTAGTAATAAAATTAAATAATTATTGTTGTGTACCTAAGTATAAATGTACTGTATGGTCTTTCCCCCCTTTTGTGGCTTTTATTTTTTTTTACTCTGCTGCGATCAGGATACAACGTGTTTGTGCAAGTATCTTTCTTCATGCAGGACAATTCTAATGTGGAACGAATGTTTTGTTTTTAACAGTAGCAGTAATTCTCCAATTATTATTCTTATTATTTCTACTTCGTCAAAAAAATCCTAAAAAAAAACCCAAAGTTCTTTCAACGTGTCAACCACTGGAGGCCAGGTAATCACCCCAGGGTTCCCCATGGAATATATATCTACATTCATGGACAGAAGACCATAAAAAAATACTAAATTCTCTTTATCTACTCTACAAATCAAAATAGAAATATAAAGATGATTAAAATAAAAAATAAGCCTCTTATCGTTAGCCAATGGTTACATAACATACATACTGCCATCGACACGTAAACGTGAACGTGTGCAGCTAGGCAGGTAACGCGTGCAATCGTGCGACACACTCGTGCCACTTCTGCATTCATGCACATCTTTGTGCAAGTGGCCACTTGCTAGATGTTACCTTATTTTGTTTTTTTTTTTTGCTCAAAACTGTGCCCCGCTTATAGGAAGGTAGGCAGGGAGGAAGTTGATGTTAAGACACTCCGTTCCCCCGGTTTCCCCCAATTAAAACCGACGCGATTATAGTCTCTTGTTATCCCACTGATAACGATACCGGTGTGGGGCACACCGGTATCTTTACTATATATACACTTTTATAAAATCCTATTACACGCATATATATTATTATGCAGATGTAACTAGTTGTCCGCCTCATTAGGACGTCGATCGCGCGTTTTAAAGTAATCTGCATCTTTAGTTACGTTTTAAAGCGATTTTAAATGAAAACGTCATTTCTCAATAAGATTACCACACACAGGTTCTGTTTGCCAACCTACGGAATTTAATATTCTCTTCACCTTTCAGAGATAAAGTCATCAACTCATCATCAAAAACGTAACAATTAATAAATCAAAATTCCTAACAAAAAACAAATTTTCATATGAAAAAAAGAAAAGCAAGAAAACACACGAGGCAAATATTTAACCGTGAAAAAATACGAGTATATGAAATCAGCACAAAAAAAATAAGCACTACCGTCACGGTAACGGCACTGAGATCGAAAATACTATTATAACGTGAAGCGACTGAAGTAACGTAACGTAACGTGTAATATAAGTATTTACTTATTCACGGACAGCTGGCTTTATTATATGAAAGCGATAGTTCGATGCTTATTGTTTTTCTTTTTATTTCTTTATCTATTTACAGCACTCTCATCGAGTCGTGACCCCCCGAAAGTTTGCATCCTGCACTTTTACACATTGTGCACTTGGGAAGAAAATAATGAAAAATTAACAATTCTTAATTTAAATTTGCACAGCATCTTCAGCTACCTTCAGGGGGATCATGACTAGTTGAACGTACTTACTGTTGTTTTTGTTGTTTTAGACTATCGTGGGTGACGTTGAGATGAAGCAGAGTGATTTGTATCCGCAAATAATTAAATTTATGATGTTTAAACGTTACCAATTTGATGGTGTGTATGTGACTTGATGCCAGTCGCGACGCAGGGGCACAAGCGTAGGTTCGATTCCCATTTACATTTACATTTCGAGGAAATGTAATATTAAATATTTTTATTTCTTCCCTCTGGAGTTGAGGCAAAGCACAACGTTGATTCCGCCACTAAACGCCTTGAAATATTGTCGGAAATTGGGGATCGGAGTGACTTAACACTAGTTTCCCGTGCCTACCCTTCTATATGCAGGATTACAGCCTGAAACTGAAAAACATATCATATCATATCATATCATAAATTATATATATATATATCATAAATTACATAACTCGTTTGTTAATATCGTTCAAACTTAATGTATGTATATTGTATAAACGATGTGATGACTTTTCTTTAGCAGCATTACCTTGAAAACATGAAACACAATGAAAGTAAGCGATAAATATTTAAAAAAAAAAACCAAACATTTTTTTACATATTTGCCTTGGTATACTTATTACCGCATATTCATTAATATTTTACATTACGTATTTAGTAAAGTACAAATTCGTTTCATAAGTTCTTATATTTTAACAAATATACAATCAGCTTACCTGCAACTTGTAAGCTACAGACAAATATCACGATACTGTCAAATCTATTCTTTTTACCAGCACGCATCACATGTCGCCCAGTTTTTTCTTTTAAATTCCTTCTAAGATAAGATTAAGCAAAAAATCTAAAACAAAGAGTACAATTAAGTCACTAATAAACAAAAGGGCAATTACATCTTGTGATGCGTCTTCGCACGCGCTACGGCGGTAGTGTACAAAAACTTTACGGCAATACGCCGACATTACAATATAAACTTTATTACAATGTCATAAAATAATGTTATGTGAAATAATAATTTTGTGATTGAATCTATGCGTGCTCGCCGACCAATGACCGCGCTTTCACTGTCATCCATCTTTGTTCCAATCGATTTTGATTTTAAAATTGGAACGTCGAATGGCATGATGAGAGATTTGAAACTGGACGGTAGTGCTTATTGAAAATGACATTTGGAATGTTTTTATGGCTTATTTTAGTCTGTTGTTGACGCTATTGAATTCGTGAATAATGCAAAAATAGCAAATATAGTATCACAGGTTGCTTAAAAAAATATTTAAAAAAAAAAAATTGAAGCATATTTAATTGTAAATATTTAATATAAAATTCCCTAAATTTAATTAAACTATTTTAAAAGTTATAAATGAATATATAACATAATTACATTAACTTATAAAATATATAATACTTAGACTTAAATTATTAAAGTATTCAGATTAATAATTGAGTATTAAATATTCTGTAGATACTTTGTATCTAAACAAATATATACAAATCTACCAAAAATGCTAAAGGTTTTATTGTATATAATAAAGTGAAATACATTTAAAAATTTATGAATTATAATATTTGTTCACATAATGACGCGTGTTCTAGTGAAATTACAACAATTAATTATTATCAGTAAGATCACATGCGACCATTATCAAGTTCCCAGAGATGTTTACAGGTAGAAGCTCAAGTGATCTCAACTGTACCGAGTTTTGATAAAGCATTACAGCAGGGCTGTCAGAATATATATATTTTTAATGATTTCAATTTTTAAATTCTCTAAAATATTAAATTCTATATAATTAATATAATCTATTATATCTCTTGCTTCTTTAGAGATTAATAAATTCAATATAGTATTATAGAATTAAATAAGTAACATTATTATGTTAGAACGTTGGTTGAATCATTTGATTTATTTGCAGAAACGTTAACATCTGCAACAAGCATGAATCTAGAAAAAAAATTGCCTATAAATATTAATTTCTATACGCTTATCAGTTTCATAATTAAACCTGTCGCATTACGATCTTGGTATTATTTATAAATGTTATGAAAGTTATAATATATATTATTAATCTATCTATAATTAATAATATATTATAACACTTGAAAAATATTATAAAATACATATCATAATTTACTTATCGATATGTTATTAATGTATTTCCGATATCTAATTGTTTGCTTGTTTATTCGATCTCAACTCAGGGAATTATCTTATTTTCCTTCAGCAATAAAACGTGGCGCTAAATTCCGCTATTTAACATAATATCTCTATTTGTTTCGAAAAACGGTGAACGGAGTATCTTAACACTATGTTCTCCCTGCCTACCTCGATATATGCAGGATAAAGAGTGAAGCTAAACATGAAAAAAATATTATAAACAAAAGATCCATACGCGCAATGAACAACCCTAGTTTGAATCATCTCACCTATTCTGGTAAACGACATCGTGGGAAATCTTCTCGGGTCCTCGTAAATAGTAAAGTGCAGTCAATTGTACCGCATTACTAGAGGTCTAGTAGGTGATTTGTATTGTTTTTATATATATTTTTATGGGAGAGGACAAGGTAAACGAGCGTTCAGGTCACCTGATGGTAAGTGATCACCGCCGCCCACGACCCCATGCAACACCAGAGGAGCTACAGGTGCGTTGCCGGCCTTTAAGGTGGAGGATGTTGGCATTACCTAATGCGAAACGCAGTGGCAAAAGCCACTACTTCACGCCGGTTTTAAATGTCGGGGGTGGTACAGATCTGGTCGAGTCTGCACATGCGTGTTGCCATTACTGGCGACGTGACTCTACCACTTTAGTCACCTCTTACGATACCGACAGTACCAAGGTGATCCTATTCTAAGCCGGGACCACACGGCTATACACATATAAAACATATAAACATATATATACATCTGGGTTAAGTGGTGAATCGTATGAGCGGAACATATAGGCCTGATAACTTCACATCTCTTAATCGATATAATGATCTACTGGCGATGTATCATTTGAAAGAGAGATTAGTAAAAAAATATTGAAAAAAGAAATAATAAAAAAAATAAAAAAAGAAATATTGTCGCATTATACTTCTTTATTTTAATTTTTTAATTGTTTTAAAAAAATTATGACGCATTTATTTTATTTTTTTTAATGAGAAAAATAAGAACACCGAAACAGATTATTATGTTGTAGTTGCCGTTCTTCTTTTATCCAATAATAACTTAAAGGAGTGTTTAAAACTTTTTATTATAATTTTTTTTCCGTATATACCTACGTTATATTAATTCTTATGTAATATACTTTTAATATATTGGATTTTTTTTACCAAATTGCCAATACATATAAATATGTGTATATGTTTTATAGATTTTTTAGTAGCTTTTCTAAATAGCACACAATTTATTCCACACAAAATAAGCTGTCTATTCTAATTTTAAGACATTCCGTTACCAGTTTTAGGAAAATTGCGCTTTGAGTGGCGGAACTCAATATCGCGCGGTAAATATAAGTAACGTATATACTTTATACACTACCCACACTAGCACCAGCCACCAGGCCAGTAGTGGCGCAGGCGCACTAGGGTGTGACTGTAAACGCAACTGGTTGTTTGTTCGATCCCCACTCGAAAAAATTAAATAATTATTCAAATGTATATTTTCATTTCTTCCTTCTGGTATTGAGGCAAAGCGCTGCGTTGAGGTATGCCACTCTGGAATTCGGAGGGAGGTCGGGAACACTAGGTTTCCTCTGCCTACCCTACTGAGTGCAGGATAGAGCGTGAAGCTGATTTATTTGAATTTACTACTTATATATAGGAAAAATATAATAACAGGTAAAATTTCACTTTATCATGATATAGGCGAGGCCGTCGCAGTGTAGTGGGACGGCGTGTGGCGGTAAACGTCACGGTTTTAGGTTACATTGCCATTCGGGTGAATAATTATAATTAATATATTTCCATTTCCTCGCTCTGGTGGACCACCACTCAACACGCAATGTCTCCAGTGGTCGTTGCGTAGGGAAAGGAGTGTCTTAACTTACTTATGAAAAAGATGAATATTATTTTATATATATTATTTTAAATGTTAGGTAATCCTTTTATACAATACAAGGTTATAAAATCATGAATATTTTACATATTACTTCTTACTGTCGATTAATATGCTGATCGGGATCAATAAAGGTCACTGACGTTTGGAAAAAAAATCAAGAAAAACACTAGATGCGATCAGTCAAAGATTATTTATTTATTTATTTATTTATTTATTTACGCCGACATGTATTTAGGTGGTAGACTAATCGGTTAGATAAAGCTTGATTTTTTATCTATACCTACCTAGATAGTGTGACATACATAATATATGTAATTGAATTTGGATTATTCTTTATAAAAGAAAATATAGATATTTTAAGATTTATAGTATGTAAATAGAATGAGGTAGATACGTAACTTATATTAAAAAAAAATATGCAAAATAAACAAAATTATCTCTATTTTCATCTTTTAAAACATTTGCGACCCGGCAAATGAAATGACAAAAGCTTTATGATACAAATAAGTGCGGCATAGAGTTACGCCACGCAGGAGGTATTGTCTCGGGTTCGGGCGGAGAGCATAGAACAAAGACTATAGACTAGACTATAACAAAGATAAGACTATTGTGTTCGCCGCCAATTATTTTGTGAATAAACTATCTATTATTTGAATATTCTTTGGTAATTGGTACCAACGGATGTAGAGTCAAAGGTGTCGAGCGACCGGGTCTCTTTGAATATGCAATCCGTATTACGTATTTACGTTACACGTAAAGGACACGTGACTTTACTTATCCTTTTATCTTTTTCATGGGAATGCTGAATAAGTACATATTTTCTAATTAAATTATAGAATATATTTGAATATTTTGCCACTAAGGGCTACTTCAGTTCTAGTTATATGATGTTTAAATTCATGTTATCTCAGCCTGTCCAGATGACAGAACTTCATTTCTAAATGTGTTTCAAAGTATGTGTGTATTTAAATAATTTTTTCAAAGTCGACTTTACCAAGATTTTATAGGTACGTAAGGAGAGCCTAGTGTTAGAACACTGCGCCGAATTCTGAAATTATTGCGTGATGAGTGACGGAGTTCAACGCCAGGCTTTGACACACCAGAGCGAAGAAAAGAAAATGTTAAAAAAGTTCCCCCTGCCTCACCCAGTTGTATGCGATATACAGCATGAAGTTGATTTTATTGTACACTTCTAAGTTTAGCAGACACTTAATCCGGATGAGGTTTAAAGTAATAAAAAAATTCTGTGAGAACTCTCTGAATCAAAAGAGATAACAATAAAACAGCCAGTCTTAAGAGTCTTACAAAGGTGTACGTGGACGAAACCACTCGGGGCTAAAAAGCGACAGTCACATTTCTGCGAAATTTAAATCATTAACAAATGTACTATAATGAGCTATAGCAATCGGAGGATGTCCAAAGAAATTATTGTGAAACCACTAGATAAGTATAGAAAGCCACTTAAGTAATGAGTCGGAGACGGGAATGTTAATCGTGGTTGCATAATCCTCTTAGGAAGTCGAGATATTGTTGAAAAAACTTATTAAAATATTAGTTAGTTGACTATTATTCGCTAATTGCTGGTATTGATAAGAATACTGTAGTTGGTGTAACATTTTTCCCTATTTACTATTAATTACGCTTAGAATAAAAAAATAGCCAATAGATATGGATTTCTATAATAAACATAAATTAGTTTTCAGTTTTTTTTTTAAACTTCAGGCTGTATGTATATAGCGAGGTAGATAGAGAAAACCTAGTGTTAAGACACTACGTTCCTCACGCACCGTCCCATTTTATAGATATTATGAGGGAACTCAAAGTCATTCTTTATCTTGTATGAATATGGTGAAATAATTAGTTTCCCATTTGAAACCACAAGTCGCGTTTACAGACAGACGCGGTGCCGCTGCGTCACGACAGGCAGTGATGTTTATATTTGAAACGTAGGTGATTCCTTAGTCTGGTTCGGTTAAGTAAAGCGTTATTTTCCGACTTTTGTCACGCAATGTCTTAAAACTGGGCCAAAAATGGAGAAACGAGATGTTTAAGTAAAATAAGTCTTGCAGTAAGTAATGAAGGAAAGAAAAAATATGCTGTATATATATAAGCATATATATTCAATAAAAAATAATAAGGAAAAAAATAAAAAAAATATTGAGGCCAATTGTGGGACAGGGGCAGGCTCTGTGATGCCATTCCCACTTGAGGAAATGAAATTCTTAATATTAGTAAAAATTACAAAAAAGTAAAAAAATTAAATCGCACCTTTAAAGGGAAAGGTAGTCAACAAATGTATCACAATTACGCTCTAAAGTTTAAACCAAAACAATGCAAAATATGAATCAGTGACCGCAACAATACTAAAGATGACTGATCGAAAATTCCTATAGAGAAAAGTTTTGACAGGGCATTACGCATGCGGCGCGCGGGATGCGTACGCGCAGCCATCCACTTTCGCGACTATGAGAGGAGGTCCGGCCCCGAGCTAAAGCACCTTGGTGATAACAATAACTTATATTAGATAACTGCTTCTTTTTTTTTGCTTTCACGCTGTCTCCCTCATATAGTATCAGTACAGACGCTGTGTTGTAAGTGACGAAATTCAAAGTTGCGTTTCGTCTTATTACCAGTAGGAGAACATCAAAATAATTTCTCAAGCGGAAATCGAATCGTGAACCATCGCATTAATAGTCTGAAGCTGTGCCGACGTGCTATAATAACTGTTCCAAGTATAGATATTAATTTTTTTAGTAGTAAATTACATTAGAGTAATACAAATTAAAGTTAATATTACAATTTAAAACAGACGGTGACGTTTTGATTTGAAAAATATAAATATTTATTTACAAGGAGCTGGTTACATCCGGATAAACAAACAGTTCTTTAAGGAGACTTGAATTCAAATATATTTTAAAAATCATAATATATGCACATAATATTCGCTCTTGTTATCGCTACAGTGACACTGCAAAATCATTGAACTTCCCTTGTATTCGTATCGTATGTGGCGATTACCGGTTCAGAAGTATATCACCTTCTTATCGTCTTCACCCTGTATCCCGCACACAGCAGGGTAAACAGAGGGAACCTAGCGTTAAAGATACACTACTAATTTTGGAAGCATTGCGTGTTGTGTGGCGGAACTCAACGCTGAGCGGGAATAATTATATTAACATTATAATAAATTTTAACACTAGATTCCCGTTACCTGTCCTGCTGTGCGCGGAAAATCTTGAAACTACATATACAGAAAATATACGAAAACGCTGATACAAAATTAAATAAGAAACTTTTCACAATTATTATCTCGAGGCGCTGAAACAGTCGGCTATTTAAATGTAAATTAAGAAACGACGCTTATCACTCGTATTAGCATGTAAATGTAAATCGATTCGTCGAATTCTAATAAAGTTTTAACGATCCCTGGGATTGACAGTCTTGAGTTTTTTGTACAATATTTTTTACAAAACAATATACCTACCTACTAATATTATAAAGCTAAACATTCAGTATGATTGACCGCGTTAATCTCAAGAACTACTTGATAAAAGGAAATATTTTTTTTTGTTGAATTGTTTATTTATTGAAGGGTCCATTAACAAAAGAAGGACAGTGTTACTGTAAACATCATGATGGATTCGATCACCACTGGTGGGATGGACATATTGAAATTATTTTCATTGTGGAAATTATTGTCTGGTAAAAAACGGAGTTGAACTCCGGTACTCAACCCGCAATGTCTCAACTTCAGACAGTATATACCGAACTGAGTGTCTTGACATCAGGTTCTCATTGCCGACGCGAAATAGGGCGAATTAAAAAAATCATATTTAATGGAATTACATCATATACATTAAAACTTTTTAACAAATTCCTATTTACTAAAAATCATTTCAATATTTTTTTAACTAAGACTTTACTTGAAAATTTAATTCGATTCGTTTCCTGTGTATTTAAAATAATATACCAAAACTAATCTACGGCTTCATTTACCTACACACTAGAAACCTAAATTCACCAAAAAATAAAAATATTAAGAAATAAAACAAAAATCGGTCACAAAAGTGATTAAATTTTAAATAAGAATTAAAATTTGAGAATTTTTAAAAAGTAAAAATAATGAAAATGAAGTGATCGTCGCCGCGCGCGAGAATGTGCCACATCCACAACTTGTAGAGTGTTACACTATAGATAGATAGCGTAATAGATAACTTGCGAAACGTTTAAATTATAATTATAACGGCTTGATTGCGATGTGCTGCATCCGGTTATATTTTTTCATACAATTTCTAGATGGGGTATATATATGTGAATATTAGTGGTTTTTTTCTGCACATAGCAGAGCAAGTGGAGAAAACCTGGGAACCTAAGGTTAAGACACGTTCTATTTAGTAACTTCATTTGTCCACTTACTGCCGATTTCTTGGGCCGTTGAGTGTTCAACAACGACGCGCTATGTCTCATCACCAAAGCGAGGAAATTAAAATGTTTAATTACCTCGTATTCCTCTATAATTATTGAATTCAATTAACATGTGACATCTCTTAAATAGTACATGGCGCAGTGGGACAACGTATTACAATAAAAGTGATAGTTATTGGTTCAATTACCACTCTGTATGTTTAAAAAATTAAAATAGTGTTAATTTTTCTGTCCTGGAGGACAAAATGCGGCGTTGATTTAATATGATAAATGATGTTCCAGTTAATCTCAATGTTTATATAATTGCTTTGAGTAATCATTTATATGTGTATATATTTTCACTCAATATACTGTTTTTACATAATGTATTCAGACGAATACGCTAGTGTAATGACAGGCAAGGACGGACTCTATAAAATCGTCAATCGGTGCAATCTACACCCGCCACTTTGTGGTATCGTATTAAATCTTTTAAGCTTACATAATCTGGTAATAGACATATCCAATTGCAACTTTGTTGAGGAATACTTAGAAAATGTATGGAGCTTTTGAATTTTATACATGATACATTAATATTATAAAACTAAAGAGTTCGTTTGGTAGAAGTCGTTAATCTCAAAAAATAATGGTTCAATTGAAAAAATATATTTATATAGGACAAGTAGTTAATTTCTCACTCTGGTAACAAGAAAAAGAGAGGTGTCGTGTTTTCGGAAATTGACTGAAAAGTTGAAAACGGAGTGTCTCAACATTAGGTTTCTTCTACATATTCTAATATATGCATGATGCAACTAAAGCTAAAATAAACCAAATTATTAACCTTTCCAAATGAAGATACAATTTGGTTAAATAATAAATAAATACAACGTATGCCACATGTAGTATTTATCTATCTCGTTGTAGTGCTCACCGCTGCGTGTAACACTACCAAGGTCCGCACAGAAAAATGTTAATTTTCAAACTCATCTCAACTTACCAAACTTATTATAATTTCTGAATGTCATACATCGCGGGTTTGCGGGTGACCTCCTTCTGAAACGTTCAATATTACTTAAACTATTAAGTAAGTAAGCGATTTCTAAAGCAAATAGTTTAGATGGGGCGTGATTACGCTAATATACAATTATTTTGTAATCGCACATGAAATATTCAGATCTGAGTTTCGACAATTTAGTTTTAATATGATATTTTTAATAAATGCCGCTAATGGTACGCTTGCCGTTTTAAAATATTACCGCTTGAGTACGAACGGTATAGGAGATGGGCCTGTTGTGTCTTTTTGTTTTTAAGTGATATTGTTAAATATAACACAGAGTGGAAGCATCTGCGCTCCTTTTACATGAAAAACATATAGAATATAATATTTTAAACCCATATCTAAAGAAATTAATCGAGATACCTCAACAGTTTATCCATACTGTATTTTGTGAGACGCAGTTACCAATAACGTAGACATACTATAAAAATACTAGTAAAGACTAAAGAACTTTGAACTTTACCGCCAATATCTACCGACTTGATTTCGTGATTGAGGCGTGTGCGGCGGTGTCCCTTTGATAGATTTATGATATTTCTTGGTGCGTTCTCGACAAATGGCGTTTTATTTAACAACAATAATATTATTAATTACTTTGTTTGGAAAAAAAAACATCTTTTTAATTTGGGGAAATCTCTGTTGTTTTAATTTAATTAACCTTCATTTATATTAGATTTCATTGAAAGTGGTGATGACAAAAACACTCTGTATAACGTCATTGGACTATTGGATGTTGAAAATATATGTATAAAACGTAAAGTTCCGCGCTACATACATACTTATACATTTATTTTTAAAGTTCGTATCAGATTTGTATCGTTTCTCACTAAATATCTAAATAGATAGATAGATGTAGGTGAAAAGGACTTTAAAAGCAATGGAATTGTGTCAAACGAAAACCCTGCTTCTAAGCAACAGCCCTAATTGAAAGAAAACTAGTGTCAAATATTGTTATTAAGTGATACATATCACTTGTTGCAATAATGTAGAATCTCGTTCGAACGTATTCGATGTTAGAAAAATACACTCGTGGACACTATGTGTTATGTTTTTTTAAATGAAAACAAGTGGTACCAAGAGATACTTAACTAATTTAGAAATATCAAATCGATTTTTTGTATCGATCTTAAGTGAGTGACTTTTATTTGTTTAATAAAATATTTGCTCCAACACTATTAGGTTAACGACGCC
>JBAIZZ010000392.1:88022-141681 GCA_037355905.1 Heliconius aoede
CCTCGCTTATGACTTCTGTTTTGATTTCTGCAACAATAAAGGAATGCGTTACGATTCAAGGGTCATGTTTGAATAATGACTTTCATTTTACTATTCCAAGAAAACTCGACAATAGGTGAGTCAGATTCACTGGTACGAATGTAGTTTTAATACAATTATATAATGAGATGCGTTATTGTGAATCAGTTTTACAATCAGCTAATAGATTATAGATTAGAAAAAGAATTTCAACATAATTAATTACGTAAAAATCAATGGCAGCGGTATGTCGAAGTCGAGTATTTAGAGATGATTATGGCGTGGCTTGGTTGCTATGAATCAGCGTCTATTGTCTTAAACATAGCAAACGTCAAGCACGTCTCAAAACTCAAAAAGGACGCCGATAACAATCCCTTAAGAACGGCCTCTCGAACAATGACTTTACCTAAATATTCAATCATTTAATTTTAAACTATATAATATTTGTAAATGATTACAATTTATTTCATTACTTAGCAAATTCTGTATAATATTAGGTTAACACCATTTTCTTTTTAATTTCAACGTAAAAAAGAAAATCGATCGATCGTATTAAAGGTTCATTATTAGTATATGATCGATCGATGACGAAATAGAGAGAAAAAATTGGTATAACAAAGTTCTTATCATTTTGTGCTCTCGTTTGATTATTTAATCGTTTTTCATAATATATTATTGGGCACTCATTATAATAAATATTATATTAATAAAATCAGCTTCACGCTGTATCCCGCTCATAGCAGGGAAGGCGGAGGGAACCCTGTGTTTAAGACACTCCGTTCCCCACTTTCTGGAGGCATTGCGAAATGCATTTCTCCGAGTGGGGATCGAACCCACAAGCGTCGCGTTGCAGTCACACCCTTGTGCCGCTGTGCCACGACGGCTTCATAATATTATATACATTTTAAGCTTACATTTCACAAACACCGTAAACATTGCGTCAGTGATCTTCAATTCGTGACTACTGACGCGACAGATTAGGATTCGCATTAATTGATAAATACGTTATTGATTTACAATGTCGTTGTTTAATCCGCGAAAAATGTCTTTAAATATTTATTGTAGTTAGAATATTAAGACGAGATGAGGGGTTAAACGACGTTATAAGCTTAAGCGATTTGAATTTAATCATATACAATTTGACTGAAATATAACAAATAAATTTAAGCGGGCGAAGCCGCATTTTGGTGGCTCTCGCTAGTAGGTAGGCATATACAACAAAAGTCCGAATACTTTCAGCGATGTCTCATTTGATCGCGTTAGTGAGGTGTTTTCGTCGGCCGCTGGTTGGCTAGCGGAAAATCAATACCGACATCTATGCGCATTGTATTGTACCTACAGTCTACCTACAGCCATACAGCTATACGACTGTAGGTAGACTGATTTTATGCCTAGTTCTAGGTATCTTAGCTTAGTCTTAGTTTTAAGAATTAGTATAAAATACATATTGATGCAAACATCATACTATATAATGTTTTTCGTTTAAACTAATATATATGAGGTAAATGGAAATTATGTTTGTTAATATTATATACATTTCAATGACATTTTTTTCGTACGATGTTAGTATACTTGGCCCTCTATACCATTATAAAAAAAGAGTGTAGTCTTGTAATATACAATACCTACGCATATAAAAATGAAAATACCGGGAATCGAACCCGCGCGTCTTGAATGTCGTCCAAGAGGCGAAGGTCCGAGTGCTATTACGTTAACATTTTTATGGGTTTATGGAAATATTTTTCTTTTTTAGTGTGAAATAACTAATTTTCTCAATGAATTGCTGTGTCATACAAATTTCTAAGCTAATTGACGCGTAAAAGACACTGTAACCGACCACAACCTACATACAACTGGTGACGTGCGTACAGGCGAACGGCAAAACCGCTTTTCGTCATTGCAGAAGTAGGCGTTACCTCGCGTCATTTCTGTCACAGTACAAAATATAGGGCGTCTAATCATACGTTGCGTTTGTAGTCGTGACGTAATGGGAAACGGCCGACGGGTTGGACGTAGCAGGTTGACGAGTAATCCGTTGTTTAAAATATGATGGAACCAGCTTAAATACGTATAGATAGTTTGTTTAAGCCTAACAACCTATGTAAGTATAGCCGATCGCAGTGTGGGTTCGATTACCACTCGGGGGGAATGAATTTTTATTTATTAATATTTTTATTTCTTCGCTGTGGTACATAAGCGAAGTGCGGCGTCGAGTTTTACCACTCAACACGCAATGCCTCAAGAAATTAGCGAAAATTGGGGAGCGGAGTGTCGTTCATGTAAATTTTTTTTACAACAGTAATAAAAAATATTATTTATTCGATATCTTTTACCTAATGTGATTTCTAAGTCGTTGGAAGATATGTAAGTATAGTGTAGGGGAAAAACAATTATAATCTATACTGATAAGGCTTCTCATTCAGATGATGTGTTCATGATATTACATTTATTTTAGGTATGTTTCCTTATGTACTCATTGTTATTGTTTTATAATATTTTTCTAGTAAATAATAGTTTATTTATAGCACATTTATATTAATATTAATATAAAAGTAATAATGGAATTTGTGGAGATATTAAGTACATTAAAACGCAGAAAGACTGACGCAGATTTTGTATTAAAAAGAGAATAGTTTTGTCGCTTCCTCCCTCCCTCCGTCAACATACAATTTCGTTTCCCACTTGCCGCCTCCAGAATGCCGTGATAAATGGAGGTTAATGAGAAAGGTATATACTTAATTCTAGATTACCAAGTTTACTCTGCCCACCTTGCTATGTGCTAGATATAGCTTAAAGCTTAAACAAAATTGTCCAATATTTTTTTGTAGGTAGTTTAAGCATCATCTCAGTCATTCAGTTGCCGTGCGATTCTCATTAGAGAATCTACCAAATACCCAACGTGATGTTTTGTAAATCCCGCGAATGATTCACACAGGCGTCGAAGCTTATAGTTTATATACTATAATAATCTACCTATATGTAGAAACTGTATAATGTAATAATAATAATATAATATGATTTTTTTTCCAGCTTCATGCTACATCTCGCACACAGCAGGGTAGGCAGAGGGAATCTCGGTGTTAAGACACTCCGTTTCCCACGTTTTTCCGAATTCTGGAGGCATTGCGTGTTGAGTGGCAGAACTCAACGCCGCGCTTTGCTTCGACACCAGAGCGAAGAAAATGAATGAATATAAACGTAAATAAATATTTCACTTCCTCGAGTGGGAATCGAACCCACAACCGTCGCGTTACAGTCACACCCTTGTGACACTTAACAAATATTAATAGAAAATGGAGTGTCATAAAAATACGTTGTCTATTCCGTAAAATATAAAAAAAAATTATGGCATTATCGAATATTATTTATCATCAAGCCATTTTTAAATGTAGATGTCTAAATTAAAAATATAACGGTCTTATGTCTGAATTCATACTTTACGCCGAATTCTGTCATATTCTTTGTTAGGTGGTAAAGTTTCTTTCATTTCATTCAAATAAACCTGAGAATCGAACCTACAACCAACACGCTTATACATTTTTCAATTAAGCACAAATGGCGAAAAAAATATAAGTTCAAATCGCAAATAAAATATTTAAAATATAATAATGTTAAACAGTATTTTTCCACTCGTTTCAATTTACGTTTACGTGTCATACCTCAGTATACCTATATTTATTTAATTCTTACGAAAACTAATAGAAACACAAATGTCGCAAAAATACGTATCCATTTTCAGAGGTTTAGATAAAAACATCCGGTTTCGCGGAACGATCAAATTACTGCTGTACTTAATACACGTTTTAAACTTAGGTCACTTAGTAATAGCGAGGTATTATTAGATTACAAAATTAAACAAAATATTATATTATAATATTAGGAATAGTTGTTATTTTAACATTTACGGATGAATGATGATAGAAAATGATTTTTTGTTACGAAAAGGGAACCTGGAAACTTAAAGTGGAGACACATTGTTCTCAATTGAGGCACTTCCGTTTCCCACTTTTCGCCGAATTCTGGTGGCATTACATATTGAAATATTAATACAAAATTATTATTTTTTTTTACCAGAACTATTGGAAGTTAAACACTGTTTAACTACCATGCTTTCATATGAGTTCTGATCGACGTCTCTGAGCGTGGCTGTATAAACATGGATATGCTACTTATTTAATTATTTACAAATCTAAAGTCTTTGATATATATATAAATTAATATTGTTTCAGGGGTATAGGGTTCTTGGGTCAATAGGTATCAATTACATTATATGTATATAATTATAGGTTTTATTTTAAGCGTCTTACCAGATTTAAACGAGATGGTTATGAGTTCAATCACTCTTTGAGGATATAAATAAATTTTCTCAGATCAGGCAAGATAAAGTTATTCACACACACTGTCTAAAATTCAGGTAATAAGAGTTTAACTCTGCCTACCCTCATATAAGGAAAAAAGCGTTATTTCTTTAAAAAAAAACTACAGTAAAATAATTAATACAGCAGTTAATGATTAACCAAGTATCGATATTCATTAATGAATTAGTTGTTCAATGTGCCGTCCGTTCCGTGTTCCAAGAACTTATCATATCACGCAATCTCGTGAAGTAATCCGATGCGTTAGACGTTTGTACCTCCGCTACGACGGCTACTGGTTTACAATAAAAAAAAGAACTTTTATTTTCCTGATTATTATTTTGACAGAATATTTTTTTTAAGGCTTAAAGAAAAGTGGACAGTTTGTGTACGCCTCATAGGCGCGGGTTCGATCCCCCTACGTTGAAAACTTTATAGTCTTTGTCTTCTAAAAGTATAGCGCCTATAGTTTAATTTGACATTTCTTAATAGTAGGAGCCTGTAGACTACTTCGACAAATATTTTTTCAATTTTAGACAGTGTGTGCTCTTGAAATAAGCGCGGACAAGCATACGGACGGACGGCGTCATCTTCATAATATTAGTATAGAAGTATAGTTGTAACCATCCACTCTAATGCGATTTAAAACCACAACTGTCGCGTTTATGATAATCGCTTCAAATTATTTAGCTAAAAATCTGCATACAATATAGATCACTCTTGTGCGTCTTTTGTGCGTAAATACTAGTTTTATAAAAAAATTATATTTAAATGGTCTTTTTTTTAAATAAATAATGACATTTTACATATAACCTCTATAAATATTTAAATATCGCTGTACGGTAATGCGGTGTGATGGAAGGAACTGTTACGTTCTACCTGTATATATATATATATATATATATATATATATATATATATATATATATATATAGGTATATTATTGTACTGTAACAGGGAAATTGCGCGTTTGACAAAATGTCGAAATTCGTCAGTGTTCCGTGAATTATCTTGAAATACAAATTCGGAAACGCATTCAAAGTAACTCTTACTTATGATGTGAGCAAATCGATTTTCAGAATTTAACAATAAACAGCCTTATACGCAAAAGTGATGAAAACGTCTTAAATTCTTTAAGAAAAAATTAAATTACTGATCTGATAAAATAGTTTTTTTTTCGAATGGACTTTATTGCTGTTGTTCTGGACTGGTCTTGATTGCGTCACCGGTGGGAAGAAAAAATAGTATTTAAATTATTTAGTAATTTGAACTAAACACTTGTCTAGTGAGGCCAGTCGTGATGCAGAGGCACAAAGTGTTACTGTAAACGCGAAAGTTGTAGGTTCGATTCCCGTTCGAGAAAACGAATAAAGTCGAGTAAAGGTTTGCTGCAATGACCTTGCTGAAAGAACCCGGGGGTTAACACATTCCGACACCCCATTGCGTTGAGTGGCGGAACTCAAAACAACTAATCCCCCTGAATGGACATCGAATTCACAACTACGCTACTACACCTACACATTCGAAATTCACAAAATACTATTATTATAAATTTTATTATAAATTTCACTCGTAGCCATGAATACAAATGCCCCTCGAATTATGATAGGTTCACCCAAGTTTATATACGGAGAAAAGGTGTCGCATAGATGCACGCGTGACTTCCTCCTTCCCGCTTATACGGAATTTAAATTGTCCACCGTCCAGCGACGAGTGTATCCTGCGCTGCTTGGATGCTTTGGACCTTATTACTATAATATGATATATATTTCTTTAATTTTGCTTAAGTTATTAGTTAATTGTTTTTATTTTTTTTTTGTATTTATTGGAATTAACTGAGACTAAGATGCTATATTATGTAAAAGTTGACCATTATGGGCGAACGTTAGCAATAGTATAATAAAATAAAATATTTTTTATTTTTTGATATTTATATTTACTTTTTTTTATATTTACTTTAATTTCGAAAGAATTTCGAACTACGAATGTTTGTGTTTTAAGGTTATATTTGAATGATATTTTTGTACCCAAAAATATATAATTGAATATTAGTGTTAAAGTAAATGAAATAAAGTTGAAATTTTTCATTCACCAATTTCTTAGGTCCAAGTTGGTCACTCTCGTTGTACGTAAAACTACCTACCCGCCCATACTTACCGTAACGGTGTCGCATATTATAATTTGATTGATATGGTCGGGACGTCGTCGATACCGCTTTCTGCCACACTACAACGAGCTCAACGGTACCTGAATTACACCGTGCATCTCTTAAGTCCTCATTTAAAGTGCTGCCATAGCTTTATTGGAGGTTTCAATTTTTTTATCCAATTATTACTTAGACATACTTTGTCTATTAGAACTGAATAGCTTCTTGTATGGAGATTTCTTTTTATATGCTTTACTTAGTTATTTAGGTCTATGTTTATATTGAAAATAATTGTAATTTATAATAATTTAAAATTCAATCTGTTAACTGACAATAATACTATATGATTATTTAACGTTGAGTTTTCAAATCTTTCATATTTCAACAAAGGTAACAGTTTCAAATAAGAAATGCGAGTCAGGGACTTCCGCGACAATTTAACGGTTGTTTTGCTTCTGGATATAATATTGTCGTATTGAGGGCCTCTTATAAATATATGTATATGAAAACTATAAAATTATATCAATTACAAGACATCGAAGAGATGTATATACAAGTTCTGCTACAAAATTTTAAATTAATCTAATACATATATATACTATAAAATAACGAAAATATAATTTTTTATTTCATAATTTTAAACTACATATTTGGTAAATCTTTCTTTTCTTTTTTTTTTTGTATTATAATTATTATAATTTTCAATTGACTTTCGACCTGTGAATTGCACGTGCCTTATTCCATACTGTGTTTTAATAAACACAGTCCTTTAATACGAATATTTATGCAGTGGAAAATAACATGTAACGGTTTTTAAATAGCATCATGTTGTTTACAAATGACCAATAAATATAATTAATTAATCTGCAATTAAAATGTACCAATCGATCGTTTTTTTGTAAATTAGGGTTGCGTAAATATTTAGTTATGCATTCTTTCCAGCTATATATATCGTACTGAGGATTGAAATAAGTTAACCAAAAAACCAAATTTAAGATGTAAACATATTAAAAAAACTCCAAAATTTTTTAATCTGTTGACTGCATTAAGCACATGCTAAAAGCAAAACAGCGCACATTTAATCTGTATTCACTAAATCTTTTCCAATCGATTACTTTCTCTTAACGGAAAATCGATTTAATTATCGTAGGCCTGAATTTTAATTCTCGATCAACTCGAGAGATGGCGCTAACAGGTGTACTTGCGTGAAGCAACTGTAGGGTGACAATGTTTTATTGTGTGTTACGAAATTTTGTCTTAATTTAGATCATTATTTTTTTTTCTTAAACGTTCGTTAGTACATCAGATGTTAAATAAGGTAAATTATTATAATATAAATCGAGATAATCATTGAATTTAAAAAATAATTATCATGAATGCTGATCAAACTTTTAATATTTTACACAAAGGGCTAACTAATGGATCACAAGAAAAAAAAACCAGTAGAGATAAGTAGAAATTTGTATGACATTAACAAACTCTACACGTATCCCGTACATTGAGTGAAGGTACACGTGTTAGGGAGGTTGTTTACCTTTCTTGGGTCAAATGGACTAACTTTAAATTTATTCCGACAAAAGCTTGAAATTTAGAATATATAAATTCAGTAACATTTATTCATTATTTCAGTAATATTTATAAAAATAAACAAACTACTATATATAGTGTTTGGAAAACAGATTCTTCAACGGCTATTAATTTTCATCTCTTTAACCACAAATTGATTGTACTATAGTTTGTTCGTCTCGATATTAACCTCATTTTATTTGTTTGAAACATATAATATGAATATTTGATTGGAATAAAAAAAAAATAGAAGTTTCCGAACAAGGATGTTCCAGAACTTTCAACAGCGGATGTTTCGTCATGTCCACAAGTGAATAGCCTTTACTCATCTCGTCGCTTATCACCGATTGTCCAAATTTGCCGATCCAAATGTGGCCGGAACGCTTTATCTGATACCGTTACTTAATGATACGTTTCTTAGGATTACATTTGTCATTCAAAATACACCTTTAACCGCCTTTCAATATATAATTATTCATTTGATTTCTACAAAATTCAATAAAATTTTCCTCCAACCTATTTATATATATATATATTTTCTCTAGCGGGATATTATATTATATGGGCTAGAGTAAAATGATCCAGTGAACCCAAAATATAATACACGTCTTGGGTGAATATGAATAATTTCTTAACTTATTCTGTGATATTGTAGACACAAGTGTGCTGAACACAAAAGGATGTTGCTCGCTCCCGAGAGATCTCTACTGAGACTCTCGGCTGAGTAAACTAAATTCCGACAATTGTCTTAATGTGATCGCAATAAGTCTTTAAACGTTACAAAATATATCTTTAAAATTTATTAATATAAGTACAACATTTTTTTTGAAGCCTCACACTGTAATGTGTACTGTGTGTGTGATACAGTGTGAGGCTTATAACACTTATGTTAAGACCATCTTTTCCTTACTTTCTGCCCAATTTTCGAGCCCAACATTACCTAATGAATAGCGGAGCTCAACGCCGCGCTTTGTCTTGTTAGCAGAGCGAGGAAATTTTATTTTTTATTCTCCATTACACCGCGTTTCCAGCGAGACGCGATGCCTTTATGCCCCGACAGCCTAATAACTATATTTATATATATTATATTTCTTATGAAAATGATATTAAAATATATTTTAAACTTACATTATTATTGTAGTTTTAAATAATTCTTATCAGTTGCAGGGGAATTATTCCAATAATCTTTATTTTTTTTAAATGTGTAAACCAATGTTTGTTTAATCACCAATAAAGTTGGCTACGATTTTATCTGTACATTTTATCTTTCACTTATTTTAAAGAGAATTTTTAAAGATAAAACACCAATAAACATGACACATCAATTATGTTTGCCGTAAAAAATGTATTTTTCTAATTTACACGTCGAACTATCGATTGGTTATTGTATAATAAATTACTTATCGGCGAGTGACTTCGATGTTTTAACTATTTTGAAATGATGATACGGACAGTTAACTCATTTATTCTTAATTTATATTATATGGCAACGCGACGATGACTAAATATTGGTAAGAAATATTTTTTATCTGTGTTGCCAATTAACTAATAAGCAATATACATTGTTATTCTAAATGACATGTTTGTATTTTTTAATTATATTAGTAAAATTTTCTTCAATATAAAACTTTTTTGTTTTACTATAATTAAAATTGAATTTCGAAATTTTTAAATGTCATTCTTAATAGTCTATGAAATACAAAAAGAAAACAGCACCACATCTTAACATCCAAGCGTGTCTCAATGAAGGTAGTTGCGAATGAGTAGCATCAAGCAGTGCGCACGCGCAAAGCGTATACACATTATGATCAGTCATCAAATTTCCGAGGCATTAATGGCGCGAGTCATCTTACGGAGTTATTATATGCTCAAGTTATCTGATGCAGCAGGAAGTACCTGCTGCTAATTGTACGATCTATTCGACTTGACGGTGACAGGAGTATCTGATATATGAGTATTATTTGTTTTAATAATCCGCTAGATGATAGATTTTGATATACTGAAAACTGTGTTGGATTTATCTGTAGATTAAAAAAAATATTATCGATCTATTCAGTTTTCACAACTCGTTTGATTTTTTAATTTTTTTTTCTTGTTTATTGTATTACGGTAGATTTATAGCATTTTCGTTGTGAAGTAAAATATAGCTTAAATTTTACTGTATAAACAAGTAAGAAGAAATCTGTAATAGTAGAAATATGTAATTTAGCAAATACTTACGTTGCGACGACGGTGGTTCAGCCGCGGGGGGCGCTGGAGCGCCGGCTGCCCCCTGCATGGCCCGTGACGCGCGACCTCGGCGTCGCCTGGACGAAGACATATTGTTATTCAACTTAATTTAAATTCAAGTTTATTTTCATTTATAGAAAATCTATGAATATGTATATAAGGAACCCCTTCAATAGTGTTTAATATGTTGACGTTTGCAGATGTAAATATATTATCTGTATGAGTAAATAATATATTTGTATGGTAATTACTTAAAGTAGGTATGTCACATCGCGGATCAATTATTATTGTTATTCTTAGATAATTTGAAGAATATCAATGATTTCATTCGCACTTATTTCTACTTGACAATAATCGTGAATCCTTTGTGATAAAGTTGTAGAGTGGTCGTTCCACCGATATTTATGTGTGTGCGATCCATAGTACAATTTTATTAGACAAAGAGGCGCGTGAGTCACAAATCCTTCTGTTTATCGCTTCATTTCCTGCAAATGTGCTACAATCGATTCTATACTTTTACAAAACTTTTTGTAAAAATGTATTAATATTGATATTCATTTCAAATTTTTCGTTCTTGTATATGTTTTAAAACCCCCAACTAGTACCTAAATATAGAAAAATCACAAAAAGTATATCAATATAATGAAATTCGTAGTCTTCTACCTATAAGTATGATACGAAGGAAAATCAATAGTGTTGTATGATAATGCAGCAGTATGCTCTGCACTTTGAGTGACCTATTATAGAGACAATGCGTGGTAATAACCTGACGTTGGTATGCGCTTACTAAGTATAAGTGCTCGTGGACGCCATTTTGTCTAAAACTTTTAATTTATAATATATATAATATTACCTATATATAAAATGGAATCTATGTTCAGTTCTATACTTCTATAGTATAGTTTATATCAAGATTAAATTCTTATCTGAATACAAAGAAATTAAAGCGCAAATATTTATAATTTGTTATTCGACAATCTATGAGAACCTTCTGAGTATTAAATGAAAAAAAAAGAAAATTATTTCTATCCATATACATATCATACATCTCCTGTAACAGTTGACAATCGGCAATTTATCAGGACGCCATTTTGTCTATAAAAAGCCGTAGATTAAGCGATGTAATGAGATAGATCATCTCAAATAATGTTTAAATTCAAATATTTAATTCTCCAAAAAAATATAATTATATTTCGTTTGGAACAAAATTTTTTTGAAAATAAAAATGATCCTAGGATAGAAAAACCTAATATTGTTTTATGCCTTTATTACATTCTAAGTAATTATATTTTTCGCTTTAAAAAGTAAAATTTATCTATTACATTTCATCTATTGTCTATTAAACATGTATTGTCACAGAAATACAATAGTGGAAAGTATGATTCATTTCTTCACCGCGCCCTTAAAATGTAAATTCAAAATATCCACAAAAGCTCGCTTATATCGTATCTTCCCACCAACCGACCTACCTTATCAATCAATAATCGACCTAAATTTTTCAATACAATAACATTTTTAGACCTTATTACGTTTAAGGCGTTCTAAAGATATCTTAGAAAGTTTTTTTTTTCGTCTCAGTTTTCGCAAAATCGCAAACAAAAGACAAAGAAGCCGCCCGTCGGTGCCTTTGAAGCCTTACATTACTTAGAAACAAGTAGAGTTGTAATTCAATATTTATTACTATCTTAGTGTGCCGATAACGCCAGAGTTATATATTTATATGGTTATTGATGATCTCATACAATTAACTAGTATTACCTAAAAAATTGAAAGCTTTAGATAACAGTAGAACCCAGGGCTGTATTTCATCAAGATCAGAGATAGTCATCGCCTTTATTTGATGGACTCTTAAGATGTAAAATAGAAAAAATCCGTTTTTCCTGTTCCCAATGATAAGTTCGAAATTTCTTTGGGGACTTCCCATAATTTTGAATTTTTAGTAACACTCGTTTAGTTTTACTTTTAGCCTATCTACTTGTTAAATTTTAATTTCCAAATCTAGTAGCTTCATCTGCGTTTTCTATAAGTCACTCAATACTTACTTACTATACTCAAGAGATATATTTTATAATTATATAGATCGATTAAATAAAATTTATATATTCTCGGGACGACACTTGTATGGTATATTAGACAAAATGAGACTATGAAGTCTACTTATTGTTAAATAAATATATAATTAATACAGGATAATTATAGAATAGTGTACCTATTGAAGAAACCATATTGTAAGTTCTCGTTGTAGACTATACCTACGTAGTTTAGAATTATTACTTTGAATCTATAGTTAAGATTATAAAGTGAAGAGAAAATTTAGTAATCATATAGTAATTTACTAATTACTGTATATTAAATAAGTGTTATTATTATTAAAGGCAACAACGATTATTAAAGTTCACTATTGTAATTACCCACGTGGTATAGTGGAAAACGTGTTCAGTTTATTAATTACTGCGCGAGTTGGCAGTTCGAAAGCAAAATATTCAATATTCAAGCTATAAATAAACATTTTCCACAAAGCAAAGTAGACAGAGAGAAACTAGTGTAAAAACTTAAAACACTCCATTCTCCGTTTTCCGCCCAACGTTAAGTGTCGGAACTCAAGGCCGCGCCCTGTCTCCCAGGACGGGGAAATGGAATAGTTCACTCCAGTGGTGATCTAACCGAATATTGTCCCAGGATGACCTCAAATTATTAGAATTTTCAACCCTACCTACTATGGAAGGTATTTTTAATGCACGATAAAGTTCAAAATGAATAATAACGCTTACAGAGTATCAATTATACACTCAAATATATTATTATCAGTGATAAGAGACAAGGATTTCACCTGTTATCACCGAAGACGTGATCGGCTGACGAGAGCTATTTGTAATAAATAATCATTTATGAATTTGTCAATAATTTAGCATCTTAGGAATAAGATATGTCAATTTTTCTTATTTATATTAGTGTTTTTGTATGGTCATATTATATTTTGAAAAAAAAAACAATATAACCATTTTGCTATCGTGACGCAACTGGTAATTATCTCGATTTTCTACATTATATTTATAGGTTCGATTTCCACTTTGATATTTAAAATACTTTTGCTTCCATTCGGATTAAACAGAAGGTAAATATATTTAAAATGAACATTTTCACGTTTCACGCTTTATCCCGTATAGCAGCATAATCAGAAAGAACTTAGTGTTAGGATACTCCGTTTCTCAATAAATGCCGTGATTTGAGTAAATTTAATTGTTATACGTTGAACATATCTTTTCAAAACCAAATTATGTTCTATATAGTTTATATACAACATATTAAATTGTTTTTGGTTACACGAGGAGGTGCTCACGCAAAGGGCGTGTCATTAAATATCATATTGAAATCGTTAAGTGGAATCCATTTCTTAGAAGCGCCTTCTAATATAACTGGAAAAGTATTAATAAGATAAATTCATTTATTAACTGTATATCTTTGTTAACCATTTATAATATTCCTTATCATATTGAGAAGATTAATTCTAAACTTTGATATTTATTTATTTCCTATAACAAATTTTGAAGCATTTTTGTTTGATTTTATTTATAAAAAAAAATGCAAATAATCTGGAGCCAATCAAAATCGTTATTGCGCTTAAAAAATAAAAAAAAAGTATAAACGTCAAATCTCAAGTGTAAGTGTAAAAATTTATGACTCTTCATAAAAAGTGATAAACAAGTAATGCAGCGGCGTGTCTATAAATATTAACATAAAGAATAGAAATAGTATTAAACTAATTAAAATATAAGTGTAATAGCTATTTTATCTTAAATCCGTGACAGTTGGTTTACCATCTTGACTTTTTATTTCCATAGAGTACCTACCAATATAGGTAATGTTATTTATAGTTATTGTTCTTGTAAAACTACACTAGAAGAAATTATAGAAATTATTTAAATAAAATATTAGATTATCCTTTAGGTTTTAAACATTTTCTTATGTAACATTTAAAAAAAAATACATTTATATAATGCACTTTTGGTTTTTGTTACAAATTTATATACATATTTTCAAATTGAATTCATTATTGACTTTAGTTAGCTATTAATCGGTGACATTGTATTATTTTTTTTAGATATTAAATTTTCACTACTTTAACAACTTATCTTCCTCACGTGTTCACAATAATTGCATCTTTGAGAGGTTTTGACGTAATCGAGATAACTGAGATACACACACTTGAGATATAAGTACAATTATGGTATCTCGAGATGAAATTGAGATTTTATCGTTTATGATTTCATTGTTTTTTCTTAATGTTTTATTGGGAATTACTTTTGTAATCTTTTTTTTTGTTATGCACATAAAAATATCTATGAATATATAAGAAGAATAACCAAAGAAATCTTAAAAGAATCTAATAAGAATAATTTAGAAGATATATAGTATTAAAATAATTTTGACACACAATTATTTGATGAAGTAAAAAAAGGGCTTTAAAATATTTTTTATATTTTTTGGCATTAAAATATTTTTTATAAAAAACAGACAAAAATGATAAAATTATTAAACTAATAGCATTATTTCGATTCTCTATAATATAGGTAAATTATTTAAAAAAGTAATATTTAAAATTAACTGAATATTCTGATATATACGTACTTGTTATAATACATTTATTATTAAGTAATATATTAAATATAATACGATTAAAAAGAGTTTAAAATACGAGGAAGTGAAACACATTTTATTTTTGTGGTTTCTTTATTTTATTTGAAAGAATTTATAAAGTGAAAGTAAAAAAAGGCCGTCGGTGAAAATTCATTATTATTATTTAAATGTATATTATTCGAAATTTCTTAACTTTTTTTCAGCAAACACACAAGATTTTCTGAACAAAAAATTATTGTTTTACGACAATACATTACGTTGATTTACGAATATTTTTACTGAGAAATTAAAATTTCAACACAGAATAACTAGTTATCACTTTTGAGCATATACAAGTAGGTATGTTTAATTAAAAATTATGGCAAAACCGGAATTATATCGATATTTTTAAATATATAGGGATATCGGCAGTTACTCGGCGTTAGGGGTCAAGAGTCGAAGACGACAAAGCATTCGACTGGCGCTGTGTGCACTGAGCCTACTCGATATTATAATATACCACTTAGTCTTTACAAAGGGCAACAGCAACGATCATTTGCATTGTAATCTAATCGGTATACTTACCCAATCGTGGATAATTTTTACGTTATCGGTCGTCCGTTTAAAATTAATAACGTCCAAAATAGATCCTCAGTCTCTCACTTATCACAATACACAGATTTCAGTCACATAAAAAAAATTTTTAAGCACTTCTTTCTTTATTTATTCTATAATTATGAATGTTATATACAGTCACTCGTAGTTGTGTCTCATCTCCGCGGGAACGACAACCTCGCACGGCGAGATGTCGTCTCGTTGTGATCGTGATGAGAGTACGCACTGTCGCTCTGCTCTCGGGGGAGCAAGAGATGGCCGTTGATTGGTCGAGAGCGGTGCTCGGCCGCTCTGTTAGAGCGAGAGGGAGCATCTTGGATGCAAGACAAAAGAGCGAGATAGATATCGCCAATCGTTTCCTCCTGTTACAGATTGTAGAGTTCAGGTGTATTGAGAGTGCGTAATAATATGGAGATGCCCAATGTTTTATTATCAAATATTTAGCGCATTTTTATATTTTTTTTCTTATCTTTATGTAATAATGTATTGGTTTTAAAATATACTGGACGTTTTAGATAATGGTAATGTTGGAAATATTAAAATCTTGTGAAATTATTATTTTAATTTTGAATTTAGTTGAAGTTTAGTAATGCCTGAAGATATGAGTAAAGTTTTCATAGTATATTTTATTTTAAGCGTTGACACTTTAAATGAGATATATATTAAGTAATACATAAAAATGCATTTTAATTATTTAATGTATATATTATTTGATGGTAGGTAGATATTATTAGATGGTAGTGCAATTTGGCAGAAAGTGGGGAACGGAGTGTCTTAACACCGAGGTTCCCTCTGCCTGCCACGCTGTGGGCGGGACACAGCGTGAAGCTGAAAAAAATTTATAAAAAATAGATAATCGGTTTTTGATCGCGACCATCTCTGTGAGGTTGACCTTACGTAATCGGTCAAACGCTTTAAGTCAACATAACGCCCTTCGATCTGTCAACACGTGGTCAATGTGTTCGTGGCCATCTCATGTTTATCTGTAAATAATAATAGCAATTTTCTATACTTCATAATATTTTAAATATCGTTGAGCTGAGGGACTACGTCTGTAAGCGCTACGTTCAGTTCCGCTGCTCAAGAGCCAATATCGGGTGAAAAGTAATAGTAATGCAGTGTTCAAGATATTCCACGTTCTTTTTTGTAACAAAATTTTTGTTCAGATAAATAAAAATAATAATCTTTCCATATCTTCTTTGATATAGATGTGATTAATATAAATAATATTTATTTATAATTACAGAGATTCACATTTGAATAGATATCAAGTTCATGATACAATTGCGTGATAGGTGTAGAAATCCAACTCATCACTTTGTGTGACCAGACCAAGGCAAAATGTATGTAATGGACATTTGTACGTCATATACACATACGAACAGTCATTGTATTTAGTCAGACCTAAAATATAGTTTATATATTTAAATATAGTTTCATAGTTTAAGTTTTTACCCACAAAGCTAGATCGGTACAGAGGGTTCTAATGTCCAGAAGGGTTCATCGCCTTCCGCGTGGAATTCCCAATTTTGTTGTTTTTTGTTCCGTAACTCAACACTGTGCTTTGCCGAGCAGGAAACCTGTTATATTTAGGTAAAAATTATAAACTATTACGACTAGTTATAGATAAACAATTACATATCAAACCTATCCTAGTTATCTGTTACCATGACATTAATTGGTTTAGATATATAAAGTAGTGTCTCCGGATAGATTTTTTAAAATTTTTACGGTAACTTTGTGATACGTTATTCCGAACTACGAATTTCGACTAACTTCGCTCCAGAATCGAAGCCACAACCAATGCGACTAAATCTAACTATTTTGCATTTGATTTTATATCTTTCGAATAAAGGGCATACATGTTTGTCAAAGCAAGATTGAGTTAAGTAGAATTTAACCGTTCTATAGATATCGTGTTGGCAAAGGTGTTCGCTTGTATAGGAAAATATAATAATTATTATCTGATATGGTCAGTATAGTGTAAACAACAAAATGTGTACTCAATATTCCTAGGAAGGAATATTATCTTTACTCTTTACATATATCTATTGGGGTCGTGAAAGTTATTATTTGTTAATCATTTGTGACAAAAATTATAATATTAATATGTATGATGAAAATTTATGCATCTCTAATGAAGTATACAAGTATAATATTACAGGCAATAAGCCACTCAGTTCCTCACTTTCCACCGAACTGTAGAGGCATTGCGTGTTGAGTGGCAGAATTCAGCGCGCTTTGCCTTGATACCAGAGCAAAGAAATGGAAATATAAATTTAGATAAACATTTTAACTCCTCAAATGGAGATCGAAACCACAACCAGTCGGCTTACCAGTCACACTTTGAGCCCCTGCGCCACGCGTTAATCAATTTTTCAATATAGTTAGTCAAGGCAATAGTTCAATAGTTAGTTTTAGTCGAGGCCTTAGTATGTACCTATGTACTTATTAACATATTAAATTGTTAATTTGCTATATTTATAATATAATAAAACTCCATAGTGTGTACCTATGTGTTAATTAATCGTAAATAATGATTAATTAAGTATAAACAAGTTCTCGTGCCAAATCGCGGAAACTGTGCGAAATTCATTCACTAACCGACAACGACATTTACAAACATGGCGGTGTAACGGAAAAAATAGTTAGACGGGATGTCCAAGCAGTTAGTTTACAAAATATAGACTAGGGTGTATTAAGTTAAACATGCCGGCAAATATCTAATATATAAACTTATCATTGGAAATTGGTATATGCATCAGAGATATAGATTTATTTTCTTACATGATATTTAGTTTATATTCTAATAAGGTTTTCTAATTTATAATAATTTATCTATCTATTACACTACAATATAAGTATATTCACCATCCGAACCGTAATTAACTATCGCGCAACATAATCCAACCCTCGCATGATCACCGGTGAAGTGTAATTGCACGACAATCCATTTTTTTTCCAATGAAGCTACCAGTAACTGACACTCGCCGTTCGCTCGCGAGTAAGAAAAAAAGTTGAGATTCTTTTTCGCGCTTACCTTCCGCTATAGCGTTCGCGTGATGAAAATGATGTATTGGTCAAGCGACTTTCTTTCACTTTCGTTAGAGAATAAATTGAATTTTCTTCAATGTAGTTAAACTGTAATAGTAGTAGTTAAACTGCTGACTGTTACATAAATTACTCCAATTTAGAGATTTCACTTGTAAATCAAATATTAATATGTAAATAAAAAAAAATGAATATATTATTTAAATCTAAGAGAACCATTAAACGTCCAATTCGTCGCATCTATCGTATTTGGCTACAATATTTGTATGCGGCGATATCTCCTCTTGCCAGTGTCAATATTGTTAGACGGGCCGTCGACCTCTCTGCATCGTGCATGAGGAGAATAACGTCTCTCGTGTTAATACTCTATTTAAGAATGTTATCTTAGTCATATAGAAATGTCTGAGGAAGTTTTGTCGTATCAACGCTATTCTTACGTTGTTAAATCGAAAAAGTCGTTATAAATCTTGCTGTAGGTACCTTACCTACTTTGTGTTTTATATTTATCATAATGTTTATATTTTGTTTTTATTTTTGACCTCAAACTGCGTCTCTTATGGAGCAGGGTAGACTCACGCTTCCCTCTCAAGATTCAAGATATTGTCTCTTGAATGGCGGAACTCAACGCCGATTTGTTTACCAGTGTGACGAAATTAAAATAGTATGAATGTAATAGTTAACTCGTGACTCGGGGAACGAGTGTCGATTGAACTCACGACTATCGCGTTTACATTTAGACGCTGTGCCACTTAGCCGCAACGGCCTCTTTATATATATATATAAATATATTTCATTTTATTACAGGTAAGTAAACTATGGTAATATGCTAAGTATGTACCTAGTGGGTAATGGTTTTATCAATTTTATAATCAATCTATCCACACACATGACGTCATGGCCGTAAGGACTATTCGCTTATTAAGCTTTGGAACAAAAATACTTAAAAGTTTTAGGATATTTTCTGTTAAATAGGTAGGTATATCCTTCTTTATAATCATTTTTTTTCAGCTTTTTTAGTCGCGGAACTCAACGCTGCGCTTTGACTTGTTAGAGAGTTAGAAAAAACTACGAAGTGATGCTAAAAAATATAAGAATTTAGAAAATATTTCTACCTATCCTATATACAGAGAGAGAATTGCAAGTGTTCCACTATAAACACTTGTGTACATAATCTCTCATTTGATAATTTGTTTTTCAACGTGGCGTCGTTAACCTAATAGTGTTGGAGCAAATATTTTATTAAACAAACAAAAGTCACTCACTTAAGATCGATACAAAAAATCGATTTGATATTTCTAAATTAATTAAGTATCTCTTGGTACCACTTGTTTTCATTTAAAAAACATAACACATAGTGTCCACGAGTGTATTTTTCTAACATCGAATACGTTTGAAAGAGATTCTACATAATTGCAACAAGTGATATGTATCACTTAATAACAATATTTGACACTAGTTTTCTTTCAATCAGGGCTGTTGCTTAGAAGCAGGGCTTCCGTTTGACACAATTCCATTGTTTTTATAGTCCTTTTCTCCTACATCTATCTATCTATCTATTAGATATTTAGTGAGAAACGATACAAATCCGATACGAACTTTACAAATAAATGTATAAGTATGTATGTAGCGCGGAACTTTACGTTTTATAATATACATATATTTTCAATATCCAATAGTCCAATCATCTTTCTTATACAGAGTGTTTTTGTCATCACCACTTTCAATAAAATCTAATATAAATGAAGCCTAATTAAATTAAAACAACAGAGATTTTCCTAAATTAAAAAGATGTTTTTATATCCAAACGAAGTAATTAATAATATTATCGTTGTTAAATAAAACGCCATTTGTTAAGAACGCACCAAGACAAATCTATCAAAGGGACACCGCCGCACACGCCTCAATCACGAAATCAAGTCGGTAGATATTGGCGGTAAAGTTCAAAGTTCTTTAGTCTTTAGTAGTATTTTTATAGTATGTAGTAGTACAAAATACAGTATAGATAAACTGTTGAGGTATCTTGATTAATTTCTTTAGATATGGGTTTAAAATATTATATCCTATATGTTTTTCATGTAAAAGGAGCGCAGATGCTTCCATTCTGTATTATTTAACAATATCACTTATAAACAACAAGAGGCGCATCTCCTATACCGTTCGTACTCAAGCGGTAATATTTTAAAACGGCAAGCGTACCATTAAAAATATCATATTAAAATTAAATTGTCGAAACTCAGATCTGAATATTTCATGTGTTGATTACAAAATAATTGTATATTAACGTAATCACGCCCCATCTAAACTATTTGCTTTAGAAATCGCTTACTTACTTAATAGTTTAAGTAATATTGAACGTTTCAGAAGGAGGTCACCCGCAAACCCGCGATGTATGACATTCAGAAATTATAATAAGTTTGGTAAGTTGAGATGAGTTTGAAAATTAACATTTTTCTGTGCGGACCTTGGTAGTGTTACACGCAGCGGTGAGCACTACAACGAGATAGATAAATACTACATGTGGCATACGTTGTATTTATTTATTATTTAACCAAGTTATTGAACTTTCAAATTGTATCTTCATTTGGAAAGTTTAATAATTTGGTTTATTTTAGCTTTAGCTGCATTATGCATATATTAGAATAAGTAGAGGAAACCTAATGTTGAGACACTCCGTTTTTAAATTTTCAGTCAATTTCCGAAAACACGACACCTCTCTTTTTCTTGTTACCAGAATGAAGAATTAACTACTTGTCCTATATAAATATATTTTTTCAATTGAACCATTATTTTTTGAGATTAACGACTTCTACCAAACGAACTCTTTAGTTTTATAATATTAATGTATCATGTATAAAATTCAAAAGCTCCATACATTTTCTAAGTATTCCTCAACAAAGTTGCAATTGGATGTGTCTATTACCAGATTATGTAAGCTTAAAAGATTTAATACGATACCACAAAGTGGCGGGTGTAGATTGCACCGATTGACGATTTTATAGTGTCCGTCCTTGCCTGTCATTACACTAGCGTATTCGTCTGAATACATTATGTAAAAACAGTATATTAAGTAGAAAATATATATATATATATATAAATGATTACTCAAAGCAATTATATAAACATTGACATTAACTGGAAAATCATAATTTATTTTTTAAGATGTCTTATCCTAGACATAGGTTAGTAGTTCAAATAAGAATAGTTATTGGCGGAAATCAACGCCGCATTTTGTCTCCCAGGACAGAAAAATTAACACTATTTTTATTTTTTAAGCATACCCGCTCCGAGTATGTAGTATGAGTAGTTATTGAGCCAATAACTATCGCTTTATTGTAAAACGTTGTCCCACTGTGCCATGTACTATTTAAGAGATGTCACATGTTAATTGACTTCAATAATTATAGAGGAATACGAGGTAATGAAACAGGTTAATTTCCTCGCTTTCGTGATGAGACAAAGCGCGGCGTTGTTGAACACTCAACGGCCCAAGAAATCGGCGGTAAGTGGACAAAGGAAGTTACTTAATAGGTGTCTTAACCTTAGGTTCCCAGGTTTTCTCCACTTACTCTGCTATGTGCAGAAAAAAACCACTAATATTCACATATATATACCCCATCTAGAAATTATATGAAAAAATATAACCGGAGGCAGCACATCGCAATCAAGCCGTTATAATTATAATTTAAACGTTTCGCAAGTTATCTATTACGCTATCTATCTATAGTGTAACACTCTACAAGTTGTGGATGTGGCACATTCTCGCGAGCGGCGACGATCACTTCATTTTCATTATTTTTACTTTTTAAAAATTCTCAAATTTAATTCTTATTTAAAATTTAATCACTTTTGTGACCGATTTTTGTTTTATTTCTTAATATTTTTATTTTTTGGTGAATTTAGGTTTGTAGTGTAGGTAAATGAAGCCGTAGATTTTTTATTTTAAATACACAGGAAACGAATCGAATCGAAATGAATTAAATTTTCAAGTAAAGTCTTAGTTAAACAAATATTGAAATGATTTTTACTAAATAGGAATTTGTTATAAAGTTTTAATGTATATGATGTAATTCCATTAAATATGATTTATTTTAATTCACCCTATTTCGCGTCACCAATGAAAACCTGATGTCAAGACATTCAGTTCGCTATATACTGTTTGAATTTGAGACATTGCGGGTTGAGTACCGGAGTTCAACTCCGTTTTTTACCAGACCACAATGAAAATAATTTCAATATGCCCTTCCCACCAGTGGTGATCGAATCCATCATGATGTTTACTGTCCTTCTTTTGTTAATGGACCCTTCAATAAATAGACAATTCAGTAAACATTTTTTTTTTCATTTTATCAAGTAGTTCTTGAGATTAACGCGGTCAATCATACTGAATGTTTAGCTTTATAATATTAGTAGGTAGGTATATTGTTTTGTAAAAAATATTGTATAAAAAACTCAAGACTGTCAATCCCAGGGATCGTTAAAACTTTATTAGAATTCGACGAATCGATTTACATTTACATGCTAATACGAGTGATAAGCGTCGTTTCTTAATTTACATTTAAATAGCCGACTGTTTCAGCGCCTCGAGATAATAATTGTGAAAAGTTTCTTAATTAATTTTGTATCAGCGTTTTCGTATATTTTCTGTAAATGTAGTTTCAAGATTTCCCGCGCACAGCAGGACAGGTAACGGGAACCTAGTGTTAAAATTTATTATAATATTAATATAATTATTCCCGCTCAGCGTTGATGTTGGCAGGATGCTTCCAAAATTAGTAGCGTAATTACTTAATTAATTTCTTTACGCTAGGTTCCCTCTGTTTACCCTGCTGTGTGCGGGATACAGGGTGAAGACGATAAGAAGGTGATATACTTCTGAACCGGTAATCGCCACATACGATACGAATACAAGGGAAGTTCAATGATTTTGCAGTGTCACTGTAGCGATAACAAGAGTGAATATTATGTGCATATATTATGGTTTTTTAAGAACTGTTTGTGAAAGCAAAAAAAAAAGAAGCAGTTATCTAATATAAGTTATTGTTATCACCAAGGTGCTTTAGCTCGGGGCCGGACCTCCTCTCATAGTCGCGAAAGTGGATGGCTGCGCGTACGCATCCCGCGCGCCGCATGCGTAATGCCCTGTCAAAACTTTTCTCTATAGGAATTTTCGATCAGTCATCTTTAGTATTGTTGCGGTCACTGATTCATATTTTGCATTGTTTTGGTTTCCACTTTAGACCGTAATTGTGATACATTTGTTGACTACCTTTCCCTTTAAAGGTGCGATTTATTTTTTTTGCTTTTTTGTAATTTTTACTAATATTAAGTATTTCATTTCCTCAAGTGGGAATGGCATCACAGAGCCTGCCTCTGTGCCACAACTGGCCTCAATATTTTTGTACTTTTTTCCTTATTATTTTTTATTGAATATATATATATATATACAGCATATTTTTTCTTCCCTTCATTACTTACTGCGAGACTTATTTTACTTAAACATCTCGTTTCTCCATTTTTGGCCCAGTTTTAAGACATTGCGTGATAAAAGTCGGAAAATAACGCTTTACTTAACCGAACCAGACTAAGGAATCACCTACGTTTCAAATATAAACATCACTGCCCTTCGTGACGCAGCGGCACCGCGTCTGTCTGTATGTAAACGCGACTTGTGGTTTCAAATGGGAAACTAATTATTTCACCATATTCATACAAGATAAAGAATGACTTTGAGTTCCCTCATAATATCTATAAAATGGGACGGTGCGTGAGGAACGTAGTGTCTTAACACTAGGTTTTCTCTATCTACCTCTATATACATACAGCCTGAAGTTTAAAAAAAAACTGAAAACCAATTTATGTTTATTATAGAAATCCATATCTATTGGCTATTTTTTTCTTATTTTATTCTAAGCGTCATTAATAGTAAATAGGGAAAAATGTTACACCTACCACAGTATTCTTATCAATACCAGCAATTAGCGAATAATAGTCAATTAACTAATATTTTAATAAGTTTTTCAACAATATCTCGACTTCCTAAGAGGATTATGCAACCACGATTAACATTCCCGTCTCCGACTCATTACTTAAGTGGCTTTCTATACTTATCTAGTGGTTTCACAATAATATCTTTGGACATCCTCCGATTGCTATAGCTCATTATAGTACATTTGTTAATGATTTAAATTTCGCAGAAATGTGACTATCGCTTTTTAGCCCCGAGTGGTTTCGTCCACGTACACCTTTGTAAGACTCTTAAGACTGACTGTTTTATTGTTATCCCTTTTGAGATTTCTCACAGAAATTTTTTATTACTTTAAACCTCATCCGGATTAAGTGTCTGCTAAACTTAGAAGTGTACAATAATATCAACTTCATGGTGTATATCGCATACAACTGGGTGAGGCAGGGGGAACTTTTTTAACATTTTCTTTTCTTCGCTCTGATGTGTCAAAGCCTGGCGTTGAACTCCGTCACTCATCACGCAATCATTTCAGAATTCGGCGCAGTGTTCTAACACTAGGCTCTCCTTACGTACCTATAAAATCTTGGTAAAGTCGACTTTGAAAAAATTATTTAAAGACACACATACTTTGAAACACATTTAGAAATGAAGTTCTGTCATCTGGACAGGCTGAGATAACATGAATTTAAATATCATATAACTAGAACTGAAGTAGCCCTTAGTGGCAAAATATTCAAATATATTCTATAATTTAATTAGAAAATATGTACTTATTGAGCATTCCCATGAAAAAGATAAAAGGATAAGTAAAGTCACGTGTCCTTTACGTGTAACGTAAATACGTAATACGGATTGCATATTCAAAGAGCCCCGGTCGCTCGACACCTTTGACTCTACATCCGTTGGTACCAATTACCAAAGAATATTCAAATAATAGATCGTTTATTCACAAAATAATTGGCGGCGAACATAATAGTCTTATCTTTGTTATAGTCTAGTCTACAGTCTTTGTTCTATGCTCTCCGCCCGAACCCGAGACAATGCCTCCTGCGTAGCGTAACTCTATGCCGCACTTATTTGTTTTTGTCATTTCATTTGCCAGGTCACAAATGTTTTAAAAGATGAAAATAGAGATAATTTTGTTTATTTTGCATATTTTTTTTTAATATAAGTTACGTATCTACCTCATTCTATTTACATACTATAAATCTTAAAATATCTATATTTTCTTTTATAAAGAATAATCCAAATTCAATTACATATATTATGTATGTCACACTATCTAGGTAGGTATAGATAAAAAATCAAGCTTTATCTAACCGATTAGTCTACCACCTAAATACATGTCGGCGTAAATTAAATAAATAAATAAATAATCTTTGACTGATCGCATCTAGTGTTTTTCTTGATTTTTTTTCCAAACGTCAGTGACCTTTATTGATCCCGATCAGCATATTAATCGACAGTAAGAAGTAATATGTAAAATATTCATGATTTTATAACCTTGTATTGTATAAAAGGATTACCTAATATTTAAACTAATATATATAAAATAATATTCATATTTTTCATAAGTAAGTTAAGACACTCCTTTCCCTACGCAACGACCACTGGAGACATTGCGTGTTGAGTGGTGGTCCACCAGAGCGAGGAAATGGAAATATATTAATTATAATTATTCACCCGAATGGCAATATAACCTAAAACCGTGACGTTTACCGTCACACGCCGTCCCACTACACTGCGACGGCCTCGCCTATATCATGATAAAGTGAAATTTTACCTGTTATTATATTTTTCCTATATATAAGTATTAAATTCAAATAAACCAGCTTCACGCTCTATCCCGCACTCAGCAGGGTAGGCAGAGGAAACCTAGTGTTAAGACTCTTGGTTCCCGACCTCCCTCCGAATTCCAGAGTGGCATCAGAGTGGCAGAGTGGCATGGAGAGGAGTGGCATGGCAGGGGATCGAACAAACAACCAGTTGCGTTTACAGTCATACCCTAGTGCGCCTGCGCCACTACTGACCTGGTGGCTGGTGCTAGTGTGGGTAGTGTATAAAGTATATACGTTACTTATATTTACCGCGCGATGTTGAGTTCCGCCTCGCGCTCGCGCTCAACGCGCAATCTTCCTAAAACTGGGAACGGAATGTCTTAAAATTAGAATAGACAGCTTACTTTGTGTGGAATAAATTGTGTGCTATTTAGAAAAGCTACTAAAAAATCTATAAAACATATACACATATTTACATGTATATGTTTATATGTTTTATATGTGTATAGCCGTGTGATCCCGGCTTAGAATAGGATCACCCTGGTACTGTCGGTGTCGTAAGAGGCGACTAAAGTACGTGTGGTAGAGTCACGTCGCCAGTAATGGCAACACACATGTGCAGACTCGACCAGATCTGTACCACCCCCGGCATTTGAAACCGGCGTAGTGGCTCTTGCCACTGCGTTTCGCATTAGGTAATGCCAACATCCTTCACCTTAAAGGCCGGCAACGCACCTGTAGCTCCTCTGGTGTTGCGGTCATGGTTGGTCATGGGCGGCGGTGATCACTTACCATCAGGTGACCCGAACGCTCGTTTGCCTTGTCCTCTCCCATAAAATAAAAAAATATATATAAAAACAATACAAATCAAATACTAGACCTCTAGTAATGCGGTACAATTGACCGCACATTACTATTTACGAGGACCCGAGAAGATTTCCCACGATGTCGTTTACCAGAATAGGTGAGATGATTCGAACTAGGGTTGTTCATTGCACGTATGGATCTTTTGTTTATAATATTTTTTTCATGTATAGCTTCACTCTTTATCCTGCATATATCGAGCTAGGCAGGGAGAACATAGTGTTAAGATACTCCGTTCACCGTTTTTCGAAACAAATAGAGATATTGTGTTAAATAGCGGAATTTAGCGCCACGTTTTATTGCTGAAGGAAAAGAAGATAATTCCCTGAGTTGAGATCGAATAAACAACCAAATAATTAGACATCGGAAATGCATTAATAACATATCGAATAAGTAAATTATGATACGTATTTTATACGTTTCAAGTGTTATAATATATTATTAATTATAGATAGATTAATAATATATATTATAACTTTCATAACATTTATAAATAATACCAAGATCGTAATGCGACAGGTTTAATTATGAAACTGATAAGCGTATAGAAATTAATATTTATAGGCAATTTTTTTTCTAGATTCATGCTCATTGCAGATGTTAACGTTTCTGCAAATAAATCAAATGATTCAACCAACGTTCTAACATAATAATATTACTTATTTAATTCTATAATACTATATTGAATTTATTAATCTCTTAAGAAGCAAGAGAATTATCCTGGGATCATACAATTTACTTATGATTATATTAATTATATGGAATTAAAAATTTTAGAGAATTTATACATAAAAATCATTAAAAATATATATATTCTGACAGCCCTGCTGTAATGCTTTATCAAAACTCGGTACAGTCGAGATCACTTGAGCTTCTACCTGTAAACATCTCTGGGAACTTGATAATGGTCGCGTGTGATCTTACTTACTGATAATAATTAATTGTTGTAATTTCACTAGAACACGCGTCATTATGTGAACAAATATTATAATTCATAAATTTTAAAATGTATTTCTCTATATATTAATACAATAAAACCTTTAGTATTTTTGGTAGATTTGTATATATTTGTTTAGATACAAAGTATCTACAGAATATTTAATACTAAATTATTAATCTGAATACTTTAATAATTTAAGTCAAAGTATTATATATTTTATAGGTTAATGAAATTATGTTATATATTAATTTATAATTTTTTAAATAGTATAATAAAATTTAGGGGACCTTATATTAAATATTAACAATTAAATATGCTTCAGTTTTTTTTAATATTTTTTTAAGCAATCTGTAATACTGACTATATTTGCGATTTCAATAGCGTCAACAACAGACTAAATAAGCCATTAAATCATTCCAAATGTCATTTTGAATAAGCACTACCGTCCAGTTTCAAATCTCTCATCATGCCATTCGACGTTCCAATTTTAAAATCAAAATCGATTGGAACAAAGATGGATGACAGTGAAAGCGCGGTCATTGGTCGGCGAGCACGCATAGATTCAATCACAAAATTATTATTTCACATAACATTATTTTATGACATTGTAATAAAGTTTATATTGTAATGTCGGCGTATTACTGTAAAGTTTTTGTACACTACCGCCGTAGCGCGTGCGAAGACGCATCACAAGATGTAATTGCCCTTTTGTTTATTAGTGACTTAATTGTACTCTTTGTTTTAGATTTTTTGCTTAATCTTATCTTAGAAGGAATTTAAAAGAAAAAACTGGGCGACATGTGATGCGTGCTGGTAAAAAGAATAGATTTGACAGTATCGTGATATTTGTCTGTAGCTTACAAGTTGCAGGTAAGCTGATTGTATATTTGTTAAAATATAAGAACTTTTTTAACGATTTTGTACTTTACTAAATACATAATGTAAAATATTAATGAATATGCGGTAATAAGTATACCAAGGCAAATATGTAAAAAAATGTTTGGTTATTTTTATTTTTAAATATTTATCGCTTACTTTCATTGTGTTTCATGTTTTCAAGGTAATGCTGCTAAAGAAAAGTCATCACATCGCTTATACAATATACATACATTAAGTTTGAACGCTATTAACAAACGAGTTTTGTAATTTATGATATATATATATATATAATTTATGATATGATATGATATGATATGTTTTTCAGTTTCAGGCTGTAATCCTGCATATAGAAGGGTAGGCATGGGAAACTAGTGTTAAGTCACTCCGGTGCCCAATTTCCGCCAATATTTCAAGGCGTTTAGTGGCGGAATTCAACGTCGCGCTTTGCCTCAACTCCAGAGGGAAGAAATAAAAATATTCAATATTACATTTCCTCGAAATGTATATGTAAATGTAAATGGGAATCGAACCTACGCTTGTGCCCCTGCGTCGCGACTGGCATCAAATCACATATACACAAACAAATTGGTAACGTTTATACATCATAAATTTAATTATTTGCGGGTACAAATCACTCTGCTTCGTCTCAACGTCACCCACGACAGTTTAAAACAACAAAAACAACAGTAAGTACAGTACGTTCAACTAGTCATGACTCCCCTGAAGGTAGCTGAAGATGCTGTGCAAATTTGAATTAAGAATTGTTAATTTTTCATTATTTTGTATCCAAGTGCACAATGTGTAAAAGTTCAAGATGCCAACTTTCGGGCGGTCACGACTCGACGAGAGTGCTGTAAATAGATAAAAAAATAAAAAGAAAAACAATAAGCATCGAACTATCGCTTTCATATAATAAAGCCAGCTGTCCGTGAATAAGTAAATACTTATATTACACGTTACGTTACGTTACTTCAGTCACTTCGCGTTATAATAGTATTTTCGATCTCAGTGCCGTTACCGTGACGGTAGTGCTTATTTTTTTTGTGCTGATTTCATATACTCGTATTTTTCACGGTTAAATATTTGCCTCGTGTGTTTTCTTCTTTTCTTTTTTTTTATATGAAAATTTGTTTTTTGTTAGGAATTTTGATTTATTAATTATTATGTCTTTGGTGATGAGTTGATGACTTTCTCTCTGAAAGGTGAAAAGAATATTAAATTCCGAAGGTTGGCAAACAGAACCTGCGTGTGTAATCTTATTGAGAAATGACGTTTTCATTTAAAATCGCTTTAAAACGTAACTAAAGATGCAGATTAGTTTAAAACGCGCGATCGACGTCCTAATGAGGCGGACAACTAGTTACATCTGCATAATAAAATATATGCGTGTAATAGGATTTTATAAAAATGTATATATAGTAACGATACCGGTGTGCCCCACACCGGTATCGTTATCAGTGGGATAGCAAGAGACTATAATCGCGTCGGTTTTAATTGGGGGAACCGGGGGGAACGGAGTGTCTTAAAATCAACTTCCTCCCTGCCTACCTTCCTATAAGCGGGGCACAGCTTTGAGCAAAAAAAAAAACAAAATAAGGTAACATCTAGCAAGTGGCCACTTGCACAAAGATGTGCATGAATGCAGAAGTGGCACGAGTGTGTCGCACGATTGCACGCGTTACCTGCCTAGCTGCACACGTTCACGTTTACGTGTCGATGGTAGTATGTATGTTATGTAACCGTTGGCTAACGATAAGAGGCTTATTTTTTATTTTAATCATCTTTATATTTCTATTTTGATTTGTAGAGTAGATAAAGAGAATTTAGTATTTTTTTATGGTCTTCTGTCCATGAGCGTAGATATATATTCCATGGGGGGTGCCTGGGGTGATTACCTGGCCTCCAGTGGTTGACAGGTTGAAATAACTTTGGGTTTTTTTTGGCAATTTTTCAGATGAAGTAAAAATAATAAGAATAATAATTGGATAATTACTGCTATAAACAAAACATTTGTTCCGCATTAGGATTGTCCTGCATATAATAATATTTTTGTAGTACATGAAGATACTTGCACAAACACCTTGTACCTGAACGCAGCAGAGTAAAAAAAATAAAAAATAAATGCCTCAAAAGGGGGGAAAAAGACCAGTACAGTACATTTGTACGTAACAATAATTAATTAATTTTATTACTAAGGAGTTATTGACTAAGGATTTTGACCTTCCATTGATATTGTTTAAAGTGATAAAACAAACTTATATGTAGATGTATCTACACTTGATAGATAGTTATGGTTTTCCTTGAATTCAATTGTCCATGGTCAAAACAGACATGAAATAGATTATATTGGTAAAGATTACATTTAAAACTGTAGTAAATGATAAACAGATAAAAAAACCAATTTGTAAAGAGTCAACACGGTTGAATGTGCGTAATCAAAGATTCTGTTTGCTAAATTAATAAGTATACAAAGTAATTACAATCTACTCTACATTAACTCATAGTATTTATTAAATCTTTTTTTAAACGAATTCTTTGGAAGAATATGTTAATTTCAATGTCAATTGCTTTCAGGATTGCCTACATAAATGACGAACGATTTAAGAACGGTTTATAAATAGCTTTATTCTTTTAGTTTCACGCTGTATCCTGCACATAGCACAGTAGGCAGAAGGAACCTGGAAAACTAGCGTTAAAACACTACTTTCCTATTATGAGACACTTCCGTTCCCCACTAAGGCCGTATTGAGTAAGCGATGAAGTGAAAATGACAGAACTCTACGCCGTGTCACCCATTACCAGAGCGAGGAAATGAAGATATATGTTATTTTCAGTTTCACGTTGTAGAAGGGTATATAGCCCAGTGCTAAGACACTCCGCTCCCGACACTAAAGCGAAGAAGATAAAATATTAGATATTGAATTTCCTCGAGTTTCCCGTCACATGGTTGGTGACGGTACGGACGGTCGTGCCTCTGCGCCACTACTGGCCTTATTATTAAATATATTATAATGGTTATATATACGTGCACATATAGATTTCATTACAGTACAGTTAAACTCTTAGCGGAAAGTTGTCGCTGACCACTCGTCTCGCCACCGTGACGTGGGGTCACTCATTTAAATACAATGAACACCTACATACATACATACATACATACAATACTCGCAAAAGAATTTCGGTTTCATATGTTGAGTGCCGAGTGCATATTTCTTATGTACATTTGTACTTACAAATATAAGAAAAAATTAAATAATCGTCAATGGGTTATTATTGTTATATTTCGTTTGTATTATAGTATATACCAATAACTTAACAATGCTACTTAGTTAATTTTAATCTCACTTTTAAAATCAAATAAATAAAAATATATCTTCCTACAAAGTATTGAGCTAAAATTTTAATAAATTTTGCTTTTGCATAAGATCTATAAGATTTGTATAATTCTTCTATTACTTAGTGACATGATACTACGCACAGACGTATGAAATATTTAATATTTGCCTTTCATCGATCTGGTAATGTGAATGTAATGCGGCGTTCAGTTCCGCCACTCACCACGCAGTGCCGACACATTCCGAGTCCTGGAGGCATCGCGTGCGTAGCGGAATTCAACGCCGAGTTCGTTATATATATTTCACTTTCTGACCGGCCCCAAACGACTTCTATCTAGTTTATAAATATTTTCAGGCGTGAACGATCTCGATATAGCAATAGCGATCACTTCACGCAAGATACGAGTATGTTACAACACGCGCTGAAACTGTAAAGCGGGTTCAGTACAAAAAAAAACGCGTATATATTGCGTACATCCTGCACGGCCACAATTATCACGTTCTGATAAACAATCGAAACCCTTAGTTGGTAAATCTATTGGAATTGCTTGCAAAATTGTGATTGAGCAAAGATAAAAAATATATGTGGTTAACGCGTGTGGTTATTTGGTTATGATTAGGCACAGATAATATACATCATATTATATATACACACACACACACACAGACATATATATATATATATACATGCGCGACGCGATTTTTCTTCGCTCTGGTGTCGATGCAAAGCTCGGTGTTGAGTTCTGCCACTCAACACGCAATGCCTCCAGAATTCGGCAGAAGGGAACGGAGTGTCTTAACATGAGGTTCCCTCTGCCTACCCTGTGTGTGCGGGATACAGCGTGAAGCTGAAAAAAAAACACATATATATCTATATATACACATGTATAATAAAAATCTTAGCCAATTCAATAAAACATTTAGGCCAGTCGTGGCGAAGGGGCACAAGTGTGCGACTGTAATTAATGCAATGAGACTATCGAGGAGTGTTTCTGGTAACGGTTTCGATCACTACTACACGTAATTAAAAACATTATTTTCTTTTCCCCACTTTGGAAAAAAAAGTACGGCGTTGAGTTTTGACACTTAACACGCTATGTCTCGAAAATTCGGAGGAAAAAGTGAGTTTAAGAATGTCTTATCAGTATCTTCCCTCTGCCTACGTTGATATGCGGTTAAATTGAGGCCCCATTTATGTAATAAAATCATACTTTTTCGTTCACCACTAAGTATCTATTAGTGGCATCATTTAAAATGAAATTATCAGCTAACTCTATAATTTTTAATTATTATTTTGGCTAATATATAAATTTAATCAAGATTTGAATGTTGTTTCCCCGTATTTTTATATAAAGAGATATGTGCCCGACGACCGATATCTTATCAATAATTCCGATTGAATAATGATTTTTTTATTCAAATTGTCTGCTACTTTCATGCTTATATTTACACATTTCTTGCACAAATAGATATTGAATAGATAATAAAAATAATTTACATTTCTTCTACGTAGATATCAGTGATAGGTATTGGGGGAGAACTCGAAAACAAAGAAAAACGTCTTAAAAATGGAAACACCTTAAAATCGAGTCTTAAAACCTTTCTAGTCTATAGATAGATAGATAGAAATACTATTCTTTCTTCACATTATAATGTTATAGTTTGTTTCTTTCAACGTGTTAATTTCAATAATTCAAATTGAAAAATTATTCTTGTGTTGGTCAGTCCATATATGGAGGAAGGCTGTATTATATATTATATTATATATACATAAGAATACATGTAAACTAAATTATATGAAACTTATATGAAAGTAATACCCAGTTGTACACCGGAGATGTTCAGCCACACCCGAAGCTATCTAAAGGAAATCCACCCGCAGACGTCAAGATTAACGCAATGGCTTCCACACGATCAATAGTCTAATCTCTCACCCGTCCTTGTCTCTCCAGATGGATGCCTCATCTGAACTCGAACACCCTACCACCTACGTGTTAAGGACTATATTTCCACATCTAAGCATCTCGCTCTTCACGCCCACGTAAAGTAAGGATTTGGTAAATGAATTTACTTGGGGTATCTACGTGTGAATTTTAGTGTTGATGTTATATTTCTATATATTATGTTGTATCTATATAAATTTAATGAGTTTCAGGTCAGGAGGCCAGCTGTGGCGCAGGGGCACAAGTGTGAGACTGTAATCGCGACTGGTTGTGGGTTCGATTCCCATTCGAGGAATTTCGTTCTGGTGTCAAAGCAAAGGCGGCTTTATGTTCCGCCTTTCAACACGCAATGCCTCCAGAATTCGGTGGAAGATGGGGAGCGTAAGTGTCTTAACATTAATCTGTCCTCTGTCTTCTCTGCTCTTTCCCGCATACACCAGCCGATGCACCACCACCACCACCAGCACGCCAGGGCGTGGCGGAATCCGCTTGAACCACACGAGTGCTAGTGCTGATCTCAATCTCTCTTGTTCTAATAGGATTATCATTTTCAAGACTATACATTGAACACTATAATCTAATCTAATACATTAAATACTAAGGGAAGAAGGAATTCAGTAGCAAAAACTACATTTAAATCGGATAAACCGTTTCTGTGGTTGATGCACAAACGCACAGACAAACAGACAAAAATTATAAAAATCTATGTCTTAGGTTGTACCTATTGATTGATACATTGATAAATGCCTCCAATAATAGATTTTCATATATTTTCCATGCTTGCACAGCGATCAATTACAATTTTATTTTTTTGTATAGAGAAATATATATATCTTTAATCATTACCTTTGACATATTTATTTTTCATTATTAACATTATATTTATATTATACAATCATCCGATATTATAACGACAAAGTGCTGTATAGAGTTCTGCTTTGTCTCGAATTTTGATATTTACTGCTTAACTTTAGAGAATTGAGAAAGAATTTCTCTTTAATGAATATTTTGCTCAAGAAAAAAAATATTAAATTTCAATCTGTTTTTTTTTTAAGATAGATGGATAGTAGGTAGCTACTATAGCAATCATTAAAGTATATTACCTATCTTTCAATCGTTTTTAAAGCAAATTTAGTGTCGTCAGACAATAATATATACCTACTATACGAGTACACAGGAGTACGAACACCTTATATTTAAATGTATACTATAGAATATGAAAACACTGAACAAATGAATGATATTATATGGGATTTTGTAAAAATCCACAAAGAAGGCGCGGAAGTTAGTTGAAAGGTTCGAATATTAATTATATTCTCCCACCACCCTGCACTGTCTCGCTAGTAGCGCCTGGCACCGAAATTTTATAGTCTATGAGACGGTGACTCCGTTTACAGTGTCATTTTGTAATTAACATACATACTCTGAACAGTTATGTATTTTATTTTTTATATAAAATGTTTGCCTTGCCAATGAGACGGTTGTAAGTTTGATTCAAAAAGTGGCGAACGGAGTGTCATAACACTACGTTCTCTCTTCGTACCTTGATATATACTTGATAAATCATGAAGCTAATAACAAAGACATTTTAATCTTAACGTACCTTCTTCATTATTTGGAAGGCAGAGAACATAGTCACAAATATTTTTTACTCACATAAGTAGTAACACGACTATAGATATTTGTTTAACTATAGATAGATTTATTTTATAAATATCATCTAATACTTTTAAGTGTTAATATGTAAAATAGTTATATCTACATAAATGTACATACAATTACTTAAGTCATATTTTTTATTAAAAAATGTTTACAGACAAAAGTTTTCCGCCGCCCCCTATGTTCTTTTCCGAGATTTTCGACAAAAGCTTTCAAAGCTTTCTGAACAATGGCATCTGAAGGTGTTTGATGGGTTGTATTGTGTTCGCAGGCCCGCCCGCCGCCCGGCCGGCCCCCCCCCCCCCCCCCCCGCTATTCAGTTAGAAACACTTTGTGAGATTGATGTGCATCGACAATGGAGTTTCGGTGACCTTTTGTACAAAATTACATGAGTAATTTCAGGGTACGTTTATTAGACACATATATATATATACACTTATTTATCTGCATTAATTCTTCTTTAATAAATATTTATTAAAGAAGATTGGGCTATATTACGTTACGTTAGTCGACTCTAACCTAATAATTCTTTTGTAGGATATAATTTACATTATATATCACTACGAATTATTATACTTATTTAGTATTTCAGTTGAGGCCAAACGAACTGTAAACGCATCATCAGCCCGGGGGTTGATTCGTACTCGTGAAGTGGGAATATTTAATATTTTCATATCCTCACTCTGGTAACCAAGCTAGAAAAAATATAATTCAAATATATAAATAAAAGTTTTTACTTTTACTTATAATATTAGTTTCTAGAACTATTTAATACATTAGAACGTTTTGTGGAAAAAGTCGAACATGTGATTGTTGTTGTAATATATTAATAACTGGAGGCTTGTTTTAATTTTTATCCTCAACGAATGTAAATAAAAATAATAAATAAAAGGACCTCTAGGTTCACACAATCAAAAATGTACTTATGAATTTAGAGTGTAATTTGGAAAAGCTTCACATTTTCTTTTTTTATTAATTTTTGTATGTGCTCATTTATCTAGGCGGTTTTTTGTTTGAAAGTATAAAATGTCTGTAAAATAAGACACAGTACAACAATATAATATAAACATAACAATATAAACTGTAATAAAATATTAATTATTATAAGGCAAATGCTGAAAGTTTTTAAAATTAAATACCTATATAAGAAATAAAATACATGTTATTTATGTTATTTCTGTAAATTCTAACACATAGCAATGTGAATAATCCGTCTTAAGTTGGAAAATCTCAACCAATGGGACCTCTGCATCAAATAGAATACGATCTCGAAATATTCCAGCCATACAACTTTACTCGCTGTGTTTCAAAATTTAAGCGATTTTTATATTATTTTCTTGTATTTATATTATTTTAAGATTCAAATTCTTTCAACTATATCTGATGGTACTTAAGGTCTTTTTGAATTAGGTTTAAAACGAGATCGATTCTCTTAAAGTTGTATCTATTAAGCAATTTTAAATTCTAATACAATGTTATAGAGCTTTATTTCTCTTGTATATAACAGAATTATAGACCAATTTAAATACGGAACAGTCAAAGATGGTTCTCTGGGGAAAAACAGGATTTTATTTACGGCATTATCGACTTTATGTCGCTCAGTTTATTAAGAGTTAAAGTTTATTTTCGTTTGCTGAAACAAAGTTAAGCCATTTCGTTTCCAGAAAGTTCTAAAATCGATTTGCTCTGGGGAGACCGCCACGTCAGATAGTGGTGTTTCCATCATAAACGTATATTACGTTACGTAAAATTGAAATTAATATTTATTTTTGGGAATAAGACTTTAAATTTAATTTTCATTTAAATTTAATGCTATTTTTGTGATGTTTTTAACTAGTGTTAAAAAGGTTTTATTATATTTAAGTGTAAAATACCTACCTAATTTAAGATATTGATTGCCACTTCAAATATTAAATTCTTCGTTCGTTCTTTTCTCTATCCAAATGAGCAAGATCACTATTATCTTATAATTTTAAAATCGAAAATACTATAGTATAGATACGTATAAATTAACCATTTTTGCATCGTGCATCTTTCAATGTTAAACAAAAATAAAATATTATAAAAAAAAGAGGAAAAAAGAAAATACATCTAAATATATAAGCTTTCATCTCAATAGAACACGCCCTGTGTTCTATTATACATATATACTAATATAATTATTTGTTGAGGGCGCCGCCCGCCCTGCGCTGGGGAGTCTACTTGTACATTATGTAGGCTGACAAAGGGGTCAGAATTGTATAGAATGTCTTTTTTTCAGAGAATTTTAGAGGACGGCCCAGGTCAAATAGTGTGAAATAGCTAAGATAGTTTTTTTTTAATCATATAAAATTATATATGAATGTAATATGTTTTATATTGTCGTTCTGTTAAGAACACACTTTTTGTCAACGTTTCTATTGTAAATAAAATATAATTAATACAAGTCACTTAATATAATTTGGATACATTCAACTATACACTATAGGCGGAAAATGGACATAGTGTTTTAGCTCTAGCTTTTTCACATCTACGTAAAATGTAAAAAGAGAAAAATTTATATATATATGTTTATATAAAAAAATATATTATCATTTAAATTGGACTAGAGACAGCCACGAGCCACGGTCAACATTGATTAGAAAAACAAATTCTGTTTGTTAGCGCCTAGCCGCCCGCCCTCTCGTGGGCCTGCACGACACGACGCCCTGCATTATGAGTGACTAAATGCGGATAAAGGTATTCACCTTATGTATTTGTAGTATATATATCTCTATATATCTATACTAGCGACTGAACGCGGCTTTGACCGCTTAAATTAATTGTTTCATTGTAGTCAAATTATATACAAAATCTTGACATAAATTGTATGTAGCCTATATGTTTCTACAATTCTGAAGTAAGAGCGGCAATCAAAACACGGAGAATCTTAACACTAACTTTTCTCTACCTGCCCTGGTTATGTGCGAGAAAGCTAGAACTTGTCTCGGGCTGTGATTAGGATCCTTTCTACTACTATTATTCTTACTCAGACTATAATGGAGGAATTAAAATAGAGATTGAAAGATGCTGTCAAATTTGTATCCTGACCTAGAAATTAATTTATATTCCTTTATGAGCAATAGAAAATAAATATGTATTAATGTATAATATTTTATAATCTAATTATGTGAACAGCAATGTGTTTCCTTCAACGTTTTAATTTTAATTTTCATAATATCTAGGCTAATTGCCTATATAATAAAAAAAATAAAAACATGATTCGTTATACAGCTGAAAAGTCATTGGTTATGTACTTATATAAAAAAAATAAAAGAGCAGAAAGTTTTAAGATAAGAATCAATACTACGCTATGTAGACCAATTAACTAAGGCAGTGTAGGCAGAGAATACCTAGGTTTAGAAATCGAACCCACAATCGTCGCGCTTACAGTCCATAAGTTCCTAAAAAAGACAATATTTTTTTTCCCTCAAACTATGCATATCTAATCATTTTTCAAAGTTAAATATAGGTTAGGTTAGATCGAGATTTAACTGTAAAGGCTGAACCGAACGTATGTTTAGATAACGGACTGAATACGCTATTGTAGCGTAAGCATTCTGATAAGGAACGTGAGCTATTCTACAATTTTTAATATATTTCATTTTATTTAGTTATTTTGTAAAGTTCACATTATACAGGGGTAGGATGAGGGAACCTAGAGTTAACATACTCCGTTCCCCAGTTTTTAAAATATGTTTAAATTGACTGTTCATATTTCTGCATATTTTGAATGATAAGACGATATGTCTTTGATTTTTTATTAAAATAATTTGATAAATTTAAGCAGTGGGTAAGTTATTATTATAAACCTGTTATTGTCAGAAAGAGAAGGAAACAAAAACATTAAAATGTCCAAAGAAAGTTTTCAAAACTACATTCATCTATAAATGAAATTATATATTTTGTGCAGAATAGCGCAACTGATAAGGTGAGTCAGGGCCGCGCCCGAGTAATGCGGGTTCCGGTGTTTCAGGGAATCTGTGTTTTGGTTCAAACTATTTTCATCCATACCGTTTACAAAATAAAGTTCATTTTCAAGTATTCTTATAAGATAATTGTTAAGAAATAATATCAGTTTTGTTAAAGTATTTTCGCATCTATTAAAAGGCGTTAGAGTAGACTTTAGAATATATCTTCTTCGTTTATTATAAATAATAGCTTCATTGTCAGTCTGAAGTGTCAAACAAGTGCATGAAGGTGTTTTCAGGAGGATTTGGTTAGTGGGTTCGAATCCCACTCGAGGAAATGAAATATCAGTCACATAATATCAGTAACAGTCGCGTTTACACTTACACTATATGCCCCTGCGCCACGACTGGCCTCAAGTAATACTTAATTTACCAGTCAAAATAATATCACCTTTTTACTGATTTCTTAATTAATTATTGAGATTGATAAGCGAGATAATATTTTTTTACGTGTAAATTATATTTACCTGTGACGCTCCAAAATTGGATGAATATATCTTTTAAATGATAATATTGATGCTCGATCATGAGGACGCGAACTGTCATTTAGTGAAGTACGGAAAGTTATTAAAATAATTACTCTATAGATATTACTGCATTTACCTACGCGGAGGTAAGCGGGTTCAATTTTTCTAAATTGAACCTTTGAATATATTAAATTTCATCTTATCTATATATTCATTCTTTATCTCCGTGATTAAATGGCAATTATTAAAACTCTAACCGCGGTTAGTAGCTTATACCAAAACGATTAACGTGATGTAATATAGCATAGAGCCTTCCTTCATAAGTTAAAACAGATCTTCAGAAAGAAAATCATTCAATTCTAACCAGTAGATCCTGATTTTTTTAGCTGCAAATAATGTTGAATATCCTTTTTTCTATAAAATTTAAATAAAATCTTATCTAAAAGTTTTAAGCGATCTTTAGTTATAAAATTTTGCAATTTATAATTATAATTTTTTCATTGTATATATTTTTTTCATTTTAATGTCAGAATTTGTTCTAGATATAGTAAGCAGGTAGCAGTGATAGCTTATCTAGAAGATTCGGTAAATCCAATAAACTAAGTGGACCACTCGAACGTCTCAATTTCATATCCCTGATAATGTCATATAATTTGTAATTTATATTTGTGAGATATAAAATGGGAGTTTATGTATTTACTTATCTTGGACCTCATGAGATTAACTGTAAAGCCGCTTTACACTGATAGAGTTTTGTATGAACGCTGATGTAAAGAAAGAACCTCGATTTTGATCCTTTTATTAATTATAAATCTATATATGTTGGTGGTGGGATATTCATCACCCAAGATCATCTTAAATTAATGTAACATTTATTATCTAATAATACACACACACACAAACACACATTTGACAAAATTAAAAAAAAAACCGGCTATGTGTGAGTCGGACACGCCCACAGGCTTTCGTACCAATTCCAGGATTGTAGGTTAACGAAAAGCAGAAATTATAAATATTTAGAAAGTTAATCTCATCGCAGTCATTTTACATGAACTGAACTACAAACATAAGTTCGTAATGTTTTTTTATTCTATGAAATACCTGAAATCGACTTTAATATTTTGATTTTATTTGATTGTAATTTCAGCTTCATACGTCCACGCAATCTCGAGATAGATGGTCTTGACAGACGAATAAGGGTTCCGTTTTCACAATTTGAAGCCCTAGAAATTGATCAGATTCGTTTTGTTGTTATGATACGTTACTTGTAACCAAGACCTAGAAATAAGCTTCAAGTGACTTTACTTGAGGAAAAATCTACAATCTCCATACAGCACTTTCAACGCCGCCCATTGTCCGGCGTTCCTTAATTTTATTGGCATGTCGAGTGAAAAGATATCTGATTTCCGAGTATCGTTCACTTCTGTGAAGTCACATGACGAAAGTGTGTCACTTGTAGATTTTTATCTTTGCTGTTGTCGATTATCGGTTTTTAAGTAACATCGAGTAATCTTATGCCGGATACTTTTTGATCTTTCAAGTTCTCACGTACATATGTTTAGTGTTTTATAAAAAATAAGAATTAAATAAATTAGCTTCACACTGTCTCCCGCACACAGCAGGGTAGGCAGAGGGAATATAGTGTTAAAACACTGCGTTTCCCGCTTTCCGCCTAAATTTAGAAATATTGCGTGCTGAATATTATACATATATACGATATTGGCTGTATCTAAACAGATATCACCAAATACACAATTTTTTTCTTAAACGTAACATTTAAGTTTAATAACTTACACCATAATAAAAATATTCAAAGTCGAATGGATTCAAAAGAAAAGTAAATTTTTGCTCAAACACGAACCATAAAAAAAATTGACAGAAATTAAAGATACACGGGCATATAATTCAACTTGAAGCTGTTAAAACAACAGTTAAGCGACATGACACATCTGTTAGAAGGGATTAGGATTCAGTGAGAGCTTCGTCTCAGAATTTCTTCTAAGACATACGAAGGTACACATGAATGAAAATTCAAAAGGTAAACACGTGATGAATAGTTAAATTGAAGCTGGCTGAGTAATTGCTATGTTGCGTGTTTAAATAATTAATTTAGAGATAATTTAGACTATAGGGGGACTTAGGAGGACTCGTGGCGCAGGGTACAAAGTGTGACTGTAAACGCAACAGGTCGTCGTTTCGATTCCTATTCGAAAAAATGAATTATTAAATATTTCTTCGCACTGGCGTCGAGATAAAACGCGGTGTTAAGTTCCGTCACCCAACGTGCAATTCCTCTAGAATTCCAGAAAATGGGGAATGGTGTGTCTTAGCACTAGATTCCCGCTGCCTACCCTGCCTACCCTATATACAGTGAAGCTGATTTTTTATGAGTCAATGCAATCTGAAGATAGTAGTAGCATTTACACATTGATTTTGTTACATTTTGTCTACATGCCAATTTCACATTTCTAAGGCCATTAGTTTTCTGCATTTTTTGTCACTCATTGACAGAAGTTCGTTTTAAATATAGTTTATATTGTAATTTCTCAATTATTACTCATGATTCAAATAAATTACACGTATTTTATCGCATATCATTTCACAAAGTACATGCACTGTTACAAAATTTTAAAAATACACGTAAATAAATTTGGAATTATGATAAAATCAAATAACTCGCGATAAAAATAAAGTGAACCCGCGAATCATATTGAATTTTTTTTATTTTCTTACTATCTATGATATAAGACGGTAGTCTTCTTATCAATGATAAAACTTTCTATCTGCAGCTATTTATAGGGTTCCTTACTTGAAAAGACCAAAAAAAAAATTAATCTTTATATCAACATCATTTTGATGTGGATAACTTCTATTTGGATTTGTCTCGCTGCATGTCCCGTATGTCGTCGGCGTAGTTTTCAAGCCTAATTAAAATAAACGTTCTACAGTCCTTTGAAGGACAGAAAAAAATCGACATATGAGTCAACGTACATAACATTGGTACGGAACCCTCCCTTGTGCGAGTCCCACTCGCGATCGACGACGGTGTTTTTTTTAAGTCAATTTCATTTACCGTTTACAGAGATAGATAGATAGATAGATATTGGGACACGTTCCGCATCTTAAGTGCTCGACAAACCAAACGAATTATCGGCATATTATCCTGATAACGCGACCTAGTTTAGATATGCCGCATACGTGTGTTACATAGGTGTGTTGACCACCTTGTTTGTTATTACGACATCGTTCCTAGGATTTTTAGTTAGTTGAAACCTGTATATATAGGAAGTCCTTAATAAAAAATGTATTTATACATTATTTTATTTCTCTAAATCTCTCACTATTAATTTCCTTGCTTCATCATCAGACCAGCTTGATGAAGCCATATTATTGTACTGTAATCTAAGCTACGTATCTTATATAACAATTTTTTTTAATAACATAGTAATAGTTATAAGTCAATTTAATAAAAGTGTGTTAATACATAAATGAGACCATTCGTAGCAGATGACTGTGAAACTGTAAACGCGACAGATTGTGAGGTCGAGTTTTCGCTCTGGTATCGATATATCGCAAAACGAGGCGTTGAGTTCCGCCACTCAACATGTATTGCCTCCAGAGTTCGGCGGAAAGTGAGGAGCGGAGTGTCTTAACACTAGGCTCCCTCCGTCTACCCTGCTACAGGATATAGAGTAAATCGGAAAAAAATACACAAACAACAACAAAAAATCAGCAGAAAATCAACATAACGAAACAAATTTTGAAATGATCATCATTATACATACGATTCAAGCTTATTTTGTATTACGTACCCTTCGCGGAAGCCGCGGACGGTGTCTGAATCAAAATATCCTCTTACACCGCCCAGCCATACTCGACCTTCCTCCCCCCCTCTCCCCATTAAGAAATCCATCGAAATCAGAAGCGGGCACTACAGTTTTATGGATCATTTTAATTTGGTTAGAAGTTATAGACAAGATATACCGTTAGAGCTGATCGGCGTTTGACTGAATGAACACTGCCCATTCAATTGCTTCGTAGAACCACGGAGGAGAATATATTGTTTTGATTGTAAAAGCGTTTGGATCTGCGTCGTGAATGGCATTCGGTAATTAATTAGTATGAGAGTTTTACTTAATTTTCAATTCATAAGATAGTCTTTTTAAGTTAACTGAAAGCTAGAACTAGAAGCCGTCGTGTGGCAGTGGCACAAGCCTGCGACTAAACGCGACGGTTGTGGGTTCGATTTCCACTCGGAGGGAGTGGGAGTGTATTTTCATATCTTTGCTCTGGTATCTGAGTGTTTTAACACTGGGTTCTCTCTGCCTATCTTGTTAAATGCGGGTTACACTGTGAAGCTGAAAAAATAACTGAAAGCTATATTAAAATATTTATTTGTTGATAGTTGGCGAACGCAATTATTATATATTTGAATCTTATTCAATTCAATTCGATAATGTTATTAACGATCACAAACAATTATTATAATATATATAGCTATTGCTGTGTCTGTCTGTAAGCTCGACGACGTCTTAACACTAGATTCTGCCGTATGCGGGATACAGCGTGAAGCCAAATAAAAATATCACTTACAATAGTATACTCGTTTGGGTTTTTCCTTTTTCGCGAATGCATTAATCAGTATCACAATTAGAGCACTGTCTTATTAAGACGCATGCTTGTGGTTGTTGACTCACGTCATCAATTCTGTAATTAATTATAACATGTGATCCTTTTCAATATTTTCCTTTATAATTTGCGGTCTTTTATTCAGCATGATTCCTCCGAGGTCAATGTTTTTATCAGAGTGACGAAAAAAAAAATCCTCGAGTGGGAATTGAACCCACAACTTTCGCATTAACGTCATACGCTACGCCTCTATGCCACGAGGCAAAGAGTAAGTAGATTTTAGTTCTAAAATATCAAATTCACATGTCAACACGAGAGGAAATTAAAGTGAGGTGCGGAAGCGGCGGCCGTTGGCTCTGCATGCGGTGCACATATTGATCGCGCGAGATGTTGTATGTATCCACGTAAACTTATGATGGAATTTAATAAATCTTTTACTTGTCATTCAATATTTACTTGAAATATGAAACTTGAAACCTGATTGTAAATACGACGTTGTGGGTTCGAATCCCACTTTGATTTCCTCGCTCTACCATGACAAAGAGTGTCTTTTAGTTACGCCATAGCAGATAATTAAATATAAATAAATATAATAAAGCGTAATGCTAGGTAAAATATCTATACATATAACAAAATTGTCATTGATCGCTATCTGTAAATGGAATATATATACATATATAAAAAAATCCAAATAATATTGAAGGCATTTATCAATGTAATAGAATCCAAATCTCCGACGATGTTTACTTTTGCCATGAAGGCTTTATTTAACTTTTTTTTTTTAAATTTCATAAATTTATTTTTGCTTATCTAAACTTGGCATACGCTGTGTACATTGAAATTACGAAATTTGTGTTCGTGTCAATAATAAAATGTCAAATTAAAAGATCTGGCAGTACGGAAGCGTCGGCCGTTGGCTCAGGATGCGTATTTCATACTTATGAGTACAACAGCTTACAACTAGGATTTCATATTACGCATTTTGGTATATTTTTAGATGATATTATAGATGAAAAAAATAATATTATGTTTGTGATAATAACAAAATTTCAAAATTTATTTAAAATGTTGTCTCAAAGAGTGGATTCGAAGAGTGTTTTCATACTGAATTTCTCCAAGTTTGATTTCATTTTACATAATAATGTATTTGTATTTTACTATAGGTTGTGGATTCGATCCCCCTCGAGGGAATGAAATATTTAATATTTACATTTTCTTGCTCTGGTAGCGAAGCAAAGTCTAGCGTTAAATTCCGCCACTCAACACGCATTGTCTCCAGAATTTCGTTGTGTGTCTAGATTCCCAGTTTCTGTGTTCTATATAAAAACGAATGTTCACATAAAAATCTAAAAGTAGAGGCCATCACAGCACAGTGGGTCCTGCGTTTGAATATAAACGCGATCTGCACTCGTATGACAAAATACAACTATAGATTTTTTAACCTAAAGAATTTTTCAATTCCAATCCAATAGTTTCTGAGATAAGCGCGTTCAATCAAACACTTATTTTTATAATATTAGTATAGAAGTATAGATACAATACTCGTAATATTTCCTCAGTAATAAATCAGCTCCAGGTATTTGTATACGTAACTCAAGATGGATGATCTCCATCACAGTAGGTAGGTAGGTAGAGCTGCTACTTAAGATGTGGATCACATTCTCTTAAATTCCAATGTAAGTTTGAGTGGTCACTCGGAGGCGATTTGAATGTACTTGCTCGCTTTACTAGTCAATGTTGACTATTCTGTAAATATATTTTTCAAGTTTTATTTTATTTTAGTATTTTACATACAAATATTGGGTCTTGGGGATAGTTTTTGTTTCTTTTCATCTTCAGTATATATAGGCAATGTGTAATAAGGAAATGAAAATAATTTATGCTCTAGACGCTTTTAAACGTTAAATTCTAGTAGATCGTCAATTTATATCATAACAATTTTGAGTTAAAACTTTTATTCGTTATAGTTTAAGTGAAGAATCAGATGAAAGGACTCTGGCTAAGTTAAGCTTGAATTTCAGGAAAAGCTCGAGACCTCCAATTTTTGTACGGAAACCTGGTGCTGGTGAAGTTATGGTCAGCGAACCCCACTCGAGCTCGAGTGTAACTTTACGCTGTTTTTGTTTTTACTTAACATCATGCCGCATTTAGCAAGGTAGACAAAGGGAACATAGTGTTAATACACTCCGTTCCACATAGTCCGCCGAGTGATTCGATCAACTATATACTATATATAGTTGATCAACTATATATACCTGATCGAACGCCGAGTCTTCTACTTTTCTAGATATGGCGCGCTAAGTCGCAAAACTCAACGCCGCGTATTGCCCCATTATCAGAGAGAGGAAATGAGGTGGCAATTGAACCCACACCCGTCACACACTCCACACACTGTTCCACTGCATCACGATCGCCATTAATTGACTGAAAAAAAGTATAATAACAAAATTATTTAAATACTATCAGTTTGCAGAATAGCCTCTCTCAAGTCGGAATTCACAGTGTCAGTAACACGACATCTTAGCTCGAGATACGATCTCAATTGAATCTTGTATACTTCATACAGCTAAGTATGTACCCAAGTGCGTGTTTTGAATATTTAATGCAAGAAAGGGCATTGTTTTATTAGTCTGTCTGCATATTTAGATTACTATAGATGACCGCTCAGAAGGTTTCCAAGAGGCACGGAACTCAACGCCGCACTTCCTCTGCCATTTAATATTCTTGTATTCACGAAAATTGTTCATAATCAAATTCAGAATTATTACGTTTAGTTTCATAATCAGATATCACAATTGAAGTGAAAGACTGGATTTATTAAATGTTTTTGTTCCCAAATTTAGTTTAAGTAACACTGTAAAATGAATAAATAATATTAAAAAAATAATTATTTTCCCTTTAGCAAGTAGAATCTCGTGTCTCTTGACCATCCACATGAGATAACAGATAGATAATGTATGCACTGTAAAATCAATATTTGACGTATTGTAAAGTATTATGATCACCTTCAATCTGGCTTGCTCCACTTGACACCAAATATTTTTATATATTTTGTTATTTTTTTCCGTATTAAATGAAAATAAAATATAATTTTTATAGTTATTATGACTTTTATAATATATTTTTTCTACAATTAAACTGTCAATACAAGTATAAAATAGTAGCTATCAGCAATATAATTATAAACACAATAAAAATTCTATTTAAAAGATGTTTTTTTAATCAATTATGGATTATCCTATAATTAATGGTTCTAGTGTCAATTGAATTAAGTACTTAGCTTAAGATCGTGGATTCGATGGAATAATTTTATCAACAAAGTATTAGAAATATCGGTTAACTTGATTAAAAAAATTTTGTAAATTTTCTTGGACAGTGTGGAGTTGGTTCTGGAGAAACGAGAAGAATATGAGAGCCACTATTGGACGTCTTAGCGCAGGGGCTCAAGGGTGTGACTATAACGCAACGGTTGTGGCTTCGATCCCTACTCGGGAGAATGTACTATTATTAATTTATATTTTTATGTACACGCTCTGACACCAAGGCAAGGCAAGGTCAGTGTTGAGATAATCAATAGGCAATGTCTCGAAAAAAATCGTCGGTAAGTGAAGGACGGAGTGTCTTAACAATAGTTGCTCAAAGCCTACTCTGCTATGCTACGCTATGCGAGATATATCGTGAAGCTGATATTTTTTTGATTGACAAGTAAATCGAGTTGGTGGAAGGAATTTTAAAAAAATATTTTTTTTTAGATATAGAATTTTATTATTATTATAGCTTATTGTTAGTGACGTTTAATTGTGAGATCTGAGGAGGTATCTCTAAGCAGTAGATATGTGTAAATATGTTTTATGTTTCACATTTCATTCCGCATATAGCAGAGTATACAGAACGGACAATTGATAGTACGTCACACCCCGAAGTAGGAATCGAACTTACAAGTAAGCTAGCTAAGAAATTATACATGTTTAACTTGGGCCGAAGTGGAGCACACTCAATACGACAATGTAAACATGATATTCTGAGTAGAGCACAGTGTCTCATTGTTAGATCTCCCTCATCACGAGTGATAAGTGGAATCATGTTCATCTCATGTGAAGGTAAGCTGAGTTGCGACTCCACACCAGTGTTAGCTTAGCCATTAAATGCGTGTGAGTGAGCGAGTGTCGTTGTGTTTGTATCATGTGTGTGTTTTATAGGTTTTATTATTTAACGTTTATTTCTTCTTTTTTATGGTTCCGTATCTCAAAAGAATAAAATACCCTCATACGATCATTTGTTGATCGTTTGTCTGTCTGTCTGTCTGTCCGCTTGTCGAACCGTTTTTCTCTAGAACATGGAAAACCTGAAATCTATATTAAATACACAAGTGTACGTAGTCCGTCCTTTGGAGCTTCGATGTTCCTTTGACATTTGTAGCATAGTATATTAAAAAAGTATAGGTTTTCTTCGCTGACGTAGAATCGCGAAATTGGTAGAGAACCCTCGAGTGCTAGAGTAAGAGGAGGGCTACTCTCTTGTTATGTTATTATGATTTTTCCTGCATATTGAGCCTATACATACATATTCAGAACGTGATGATAAATAACTGTGTTGCATTTTCACTTGTTTGATTGTTAGGTAATAAAATGAAATCCAGAATAAGCCAGAACGAGAATTTAGATGTACATAAGTTAGTATTAGCTAGAGTATTATTACTATACCTACTTTACAAATAAAAATTTAAATCATTTCTCAAGGCTAATTTTAACTTAGGTACTACATTTTAACAAGAGTACTGACGCTTAGGTAGGAGTTTTGAATATATAGTCAATAACAAGTAATACAGCTATATAATAGTTTCACACATTATGCCATTATACAGCTTCACGCTGTATCCCGCACACGTCAGGGTATGCAGGGGGAACCTAGTGTAAAGAAACTCCGTTCTCCATTTTCCGTCGAATTCTGGAGGCACTGCGTGTTGAGTGACGGAACTCAATGCCGCCCTTTGCCTCGACACCAGAGCGAAGAAATGACGAAGAAAATCAGTCAGTTTACAGTCACACTTTGCGCCGCTGCACCACGACTGGCCTCTACGTCTCACGACACCCATTATACGTATTATAATATAGGTAATGCCGGGCCCCGGCGCCCAACATCCTCCACCTTAAAGGCCGGCAACGCACCTGTAGCTCCTCTGGTGTTGCATGGGGTCGTGGGCGGCGGTGATCACTTACCATCAGGTGACCCGAACGCTCGTTTGCCTTGTCCTCTCCCATAAAAAAAAATACTCATATACAAAAAAGTACATTAAAATATCTAAGCTATCCGAATGGAATATTTTTTTCATGTAGCCACAAAAATTTCGTTATAAAAAGCAAAAATTACAAAGAAAATCTTTGACACATTGTTACAAAAAACGTCATACATTGTTTACAGAATTTGCAATTCATATTGTATGTATGTTACCTGTGTTGACCTCAAATCTTTCTAGGAACGAGGAAAACGAGTGGGAATTACGCAGCCGCGGTGGAGTCCGAAAAATAAAACTCATTGGTTGTGTAATTTAAATTTTTTACCCTTCTTTGAAAAGGAAATTAAAAATGCTGCATTTTAGACATTAATTGATGAATGGTTGGGCTCTACACCGCATTTGTCTTGCAGAGTGTAAATCGAACCTGCAACCCTCTCTTTTACACGCTATCCCTTTGCCACGACGGCCTATGTCACATACACACTACTAAGAAACAAAAAAATCTTTACTCTTAAAATATTTCTTACAAACATATCTAACGTATGTATGCCACCGATATAACATACCGCCTGTATAAGGACCCAGTGGATTGATTTCACCAACGCCCATTGTATGCGGATTCTGCGTATCGGAGATCATTGCGTGCGCCTGCGCATACAAATTAGTACGCGAGGCGAGGTATGTGTTAATTTGTTATTTGGCTGTGCTTTGGAAAGTGTTCTATTATTGATAGGTTGTGTTTGGTAAGCAGAGAAAACGACAAGACTCTCTGTTCAGGTGCAGTCACGAACTTTGGGTAAAAATTGAGTAATTGTCTCAATACTAGGTTCACCCTGTCGCTTATCCCGTACAGCGTGAAACAAAAGAAATTTTTAAGAAATGACTTTATTAACTTAATTAAAATGTATATTTCACTATACTACACACAATAAAATACAGTTCTATGTCATTAAAAAAACACTTTTATTTTTATTAACAAAATTATTTTATGATGATATTTGTCATATTGTTATGACTTTTGAAGTTAAATAACATATTATCCGGTTTTCATAAAAGTTTTTATCACGATCTATATTATAAAATCTAAATGACTCAAACGCATTCGACCCAAACAACTATAGCTTTTGTATCTCATACTATATTATCTAAAAGAGCGTTTCTCACGCGCGTATGTGCCTCGTACTTAGCATGTATCTCAGATAAAAGTGAAATAACAATTGAATTTCAACTTTATTTATATATAATATAAGATTGGTTTTAGATTGGGATAGGTTTAGTATTTAGTCGGCAGTTTATTTCACGCTGATCGTCCACTGGTGATACGCAGCGATAAGTTATACTTGAAAATAATTTGTAAAGATTATACATTAATGCTAGATAATGATGATGAATCATTTAGTCATCAATGATTGTAAATGAAAGTAATATCTGCTTCTTAGATCCTCCAACCATCGCGCCCATAGTCAGACCCTGTGCTGCTTTGCAACGACGAAGTATGAACAAATAAAAACCTAAAGCTCTTCCTCTTCCTCCTAGCCATCCCAGCATATTGTTGGTGTTGCCAGGGTCTGCCTTCCTGCTTAACCTACTCCACTTTGCACGGTCTTTAACGTCCTCGGTGGTCAGTCCAAATAAAAACCTAAAGCTATATAAAAATATAATCATTGGAAACATTCTGTGTAAGGATGTCCCTCCGTGTCTTCACGGTCGAGCGGCTCAGGTCTGGGCATGTCGAGACTCAGAAACGAGACAGGAGAAAAAACGAAATGCCCCCCATCTTGTTCATTATTTTATGCGAAAAAATTGAAGTCATTACACGTCGGTCGTCGAGTTATCTTTGAGCTGGTTTCCGTTTGAATATGTTATGTGGTGACAACGATACAATTAAAATACATATTTTTTACAATAAATCGCTATAAGTACCGTAGAAGCATTCGTGGGCTAAATTGTTGCAAAGAAGATTTTTTTTTCATTTATTTACTTTAATATTGTATTGACAATATATTGATACTCGTAACTCTTATATAATTTCTTATTATGTTTTCAATAAAATACAAATTAAACAAAACAAACAATAATATATAAAATAACAAAAACAAAGTAACTCTCTAGGCAAAATATTTTTTCCTCTCCAAGCGCTTGTAATTAAACCATGACATTTCCTTCGTCCGGACCTCAACGTGTATACTCGTATAAGATGGCGTCACGGTCTGCCAGCCACAGGAGCCCGTTGGAACTCGCAACTGGCAAACCCATTTATTTTTCCTGCTTTTAAAGAACAAAGACTTATTTAATTATATATAGTAAGGATATGTGATGTCGGTTGTCGATGTCTTATATAATATGATATAATATAATAATAAGATTTAAATATTATTCAGCAATTTATAAGATAAATAATCTTAAAGTATGCGTTATTTACGTCTTTTTTCGGGTTCACGCTGTATCCCGCAATAAGGTGAATAGAAAGAACCTATTGTCAAGTTATTCCTTTCTCTTCTTTATGTCTCAGAGCGAAGAAGTGAAAAAGAGTATTTTGTAAGTATTTTACTATTATAGTTTTAAGAAATAAGTATCTAATCTAATCTATCTAATCTACCTAATATGCAAAAATGTTTATATTATCAGTGTGTTACGTATATTTTACAATTCTTCAATTATAAATATACCTAAGCTGTAAATCTTATAAAAACGGCTGTTTTCAAATAAAAATGGCAGATTCTATGAATTTAAATATTTAAATTTTCTTACAACGGAATCCTATATAAAAACGAATATATTATGTTAAAGTTGTCTAAGACAAGATTCACAATGAGCAGTTTTCTCATATGAGAGATAGGTAAAGGAAAAGTTGTGATAAAACACTCCTTTCTCCACCTTCTGCCAAAAAAATAATTTAGTTAATATGCCCTAGTAAAAGATGAGAATTTGAAACCACCCAATTAAATTTAAGATATAAAAAAACTTCGTACCTATGTAGTAGTGTATATTTACTGAGAGCATATAGCCATGCGGGAAAAGCGTGAAGCTATACGAGAAAGAGCGTGAAGTGAACGTTTTTAAAAAAATATTATTATTAACATATTTTAAAATATAAGTTAGTACTCTTTTCCTTTGTGTACTGTAGAGGGAATATTTAAGATGTCTTCACAGTCCGTTGGCCGCAGGGTCCGGGTGACCTCATAAGGAGATGCATTCTTCTTTGTTTGAATTCATTTTAGTATAATATTTCATTATATTTAATACTAAAAACGCTTAAGTGCTTTAGCCATTATTAAGAAAATGCGGGTTCGAATCCTCAACGAGTTTTTATACGTTTCTCGATATATTTTCTTTTATTAAAGCCAGTAAAACTTTTAAGAATATTGAAAGAAAAAA
>JBAIZZ010000393.1:0-29541 GCA_037355905.1 Heliconius aoede
CTTGGGCTATAATGAATTTATTGTTTATACCAAAAAGCCTTAGTAAAAGCGTAGGAATTTTCTAAGTAAAATCATTAGAGTTACAAATAGATTGCATTGTCTTTGATCATTTTTAGGGGTCCGTATCTTTTAAAGAAAAAAAGGAACCCTTATAAGATAGTGTTCTCCATTTGTCTGTCTGTCAAGAGACTTTATCTGAGAAACTCTTGGAGATATAGAATAGAAATTCAAACCGCTTACCTAGATTTACGGCACCATGATTCCCTGAAAAAAAAACGTATTTATAAATTTAATAAAAAAAAAGATATGGCCGTTTATATGGCAAAAAACGCGTATTTCGACACTATAAAGGGAATCAAAGTAATAGCCCTAATAAAGGGGACAAAATTTGGTAATAAAGCCGCTCGTTCAAGAGAGGTACCAGATGAAAGGGTTCTGGCTAAGCTAAGTCTGAATTTCAAAAAAAACTTCGAAACCTCCAATTTTCATACGGAACCCTCGGGCGAGCCCGTCTCGTGAATATCCGGTTTTTACAGTGAAATTGTATCTGAGTGTACATGCGCCGGATAACTGTTCGATATCCACTCGTGGTAATAATTGTTTTAATTAAAATTATTTTACTTTTCTCGCTCTTGTAGACAAAGTGCGGGTCAGTTCCCGGTCACCTGGCACGCAATAAAGAAATAAATATAGTAAAAATATGAAGAATTGTTTTGACAAAATTTGTTTGGACTGTAAGTTAAGTCCGAATCGCACTTAACTTACAGTACAAACAAAGGTATAAATCCAAAAAAAAATAAATTTATTAATAATGTTTTCATTTACTGTTAACATAAAAAATAAAAATTAGGCTTGGATTTGAGGGATTTTCTACGATAAATATGTAATATGCATTTTAGAATTTTGGAAACACTCCCGACATTATTTCATAAATGAAAGATGAAATTCTTAGGTCTAGAGGCATTTACGAGATTGCTTTCCGACACTGAATATAGGGTGCGTACTGTAAATCAGGCTGTATATATACATATTAATAAAACTCTTTGCTGTTCACATAAATATTATATATGTTTGTTATACTTTATTACAGTTTAAATACAATTTTACACATTTAATATTAATAATAATTAAATACAATTTTATAATTATATAGATATAATTTTAATGTTTTTTATAATCGGTCTCAGCGCAGGTGGGCCTGCGTCGACTAAGCGAATATTTAATATTTTTTATATTATTTTTTATATTATTATTGGAGTTTATTTGATTTTTGATTAGGTTAAAAAGTAGTTTGTATTTTGCTCCACAATCCCCTGTACATTTTAGTGTTAGACCCGTAAATTTCAATATTTTCCTGGACAAACAGACAGACAGTTAAAAAAAATTGTAATTGATTGTTTATATTTTGGTATGATCTACTATATGCAGACAATAAAACACAGTTATTTTGAAGTATACAGACAGACACTTAAAAACATGGCGGAGTTCCTATTTTTCTTATAGATATATAAATAAAAAGTATAGACAGTATTTTACAGTAGTATTACAAATAGAACCTACCTCGTAATATCGAGGCAGGTCGATGTTAATATAGAAATTTCCAGTTACATGAACACCTGGCCTGTTCTAAATTCTAGAGCTCATTTCGTCTTATGTGACCTAGACTCAGGGCGGGAACCTAATTATAAGGCGTCTGACGTTTGATTGACTTATCGATTTGTGAAGGCGCGGTGCGGTCACATGTTAAATCATTTTTAATTGGTTAAAGTATTTATAATGTTACTTCCATTTCCCTCCCTACATGAAGTATATTTTATACAAAAAATATAGATAAAATATAGAGAAAGATATAGAGATACTCAAATTATGTGGTAAAATAGGGGCCACCGTGGCGCAGGTGCACAAGCATGTGACTGTTTACGCGTCATCGTCAGTCGTGAGTTCGATTGCCACTCGAAAAAATGAAATCATTTTCTCTGTTTGAAAATGAAGCAAAGCGATGCGTTGAGTTGTCACTGTCACTCAACACAATGCGATGCTTTAAAAAACACTGAGGTATTTGTATGTAGTAATGGAATTTGAACCCGCAATTCGATAGATATGAAAATCTGATTAATACTATTAATATATTAATCTTCAATTAAAAAATTCATTTAAAATACACCATTTATCTCAAGTAAGTCCTCATAATTTTTAAAACAGATTTGTGGAATTAGTTTTATATAAAAAAAATCTTTCTAATATTTATTTAATGATATTGTACAAATTACGAGTAATTTCAATCATCTAATGGATAGTTTTGTAAGTAAAAAAATCTTACTGTAAGTTTCTCGATAGCAGCGTTTAAACTTCGGCTTAAATTGAAGTCCTTTCTAACAAATATCGTAAATAATAGCAGAATCAATAGCGTCTAATGGCAAGCTGGTGTTAGTTATAAAACTATTTATAGCTGGGATTATAACTAAATATTACAGTCAACAAAATTCTGGAGCATTGCGTATTTAATTACGGATATCAGTAGTGCGCTTTTCTTCGTATCCCAGAATGAGGAATTGAAAGTAAAAAAAAATCCATTTCTCCGAGTAGGAATTGAACCCACAACGTCGTAATTACCATTGCACGTCTGTACCATTGCACTATGAAACAGTTGCTTGATTGTTTATAAATTATTTTTAAATATTGATTATGTACCAGTATAGTATGATAATAAAAATCAGCTTCACTGCTTCATTCTTTATGTCGGATAAAGAGTGAAACAGTATAAAAAAGCGTAGCCTAGTATAAAAAATTGCGCATTGACAGGTGGATTTTAACGCCGTGTACACGCACTTAATAGAATGTAAAAATAAAAATATGTCATGGCCCCTCAAGTGAAGTGAAGTGAAGTGAAGTTAAGTAGAAGTGAAGTATCAAGTGAAGAAATATTTCATAACCAATACGCTCACAGTCATATATTGGGCCACGGCGGTTTCAACAACTAGGAAATTTTTCTTCTTGCCAATAAATATAAAACAATTTTGGTAAAACAAAAACACTTTCTCTTTCGCGTTTTTTTGCGGGGAAATGGAATTGTTTCGCGTGAACTCTAACATGAAAGGTAAATATTTTTAAAAGGCTCTCGGTTTTTGTGTACTAATGGAGTTGGTGATTCTCTGATAAGATTCTTTTCTTTTAAGAGACTATAAAAAGTTATGGGCTCCATCTCCGTTTGGCAGAATGACTGTAATTCAATTATTTCCCAGCTTATGATATACATAAATATACGGGGTTGTCGTGTCGCAGGAGCACAAGGATGTGACTGTAACATGACGGTTGTGGGTTCCGTCTCCACTCGACGGAATAAATTATTATTTCATATTTTCATTTTTTCACTCTCTCACGAAGGTAAAGCCCGGCGTTAAATTCCGTCACTCAACACACATTGCCTCGAAAATAAAATATTGATGAGTTCCGTCACTAAACAAGCAGTGACTTGAAAATCGGATGAAAACTGGGGAAATGAGAGTCTTAATATTTGGTTACTGTAGGGCAGGCAGAGTGCCCTGCAATACAGGTTGGAACGTGAATCTGTAGGTTGACTTTCCTCATTTAATGAATAGATGCCCAGGAATCTTCGCTGTATAAATTGGAGTCATAACGCTACAGAAGTAGACGTGAGTATATGGAATAGAATATAGCGTTTTACATGCATATTTTGGTCATCATCTCGCTGTATTCTGCACATACCGGGATATATGGCACTAGGTTTCCTCTGTATCTGTATTATATACTAAATAATTTTTTAATCTATATACTAAAATAGACAAAAAAGTGATCATTTTATGCTAGCTAATTAAAATATTCTAAAGCTCTATCACTTCAAACCTAGGCCACGCGACAAGGCCAATTCGCGGGAACGTGGAGGATCAATGAAACGTTAAAAGATCCAATTAAAATATAAATTTGAAGTTTTTTATCAATAAAATATTTATTAGTGATTACTAAGTAAGGATTACTAAGTGTCACGTTCTGTCTGAGCAGAAGATGCAAGCGGGAGCGCGGAAAGAACGATAGAGAGGTACGATCGGCCTAAGAGTTAGGCTTTTGTTGCATCATATTTGTATGTAAATTGTAAAGAAATTGATAATAGCACATTGTTACTTTTTTTTTCTTACTTGACTATAATTTATCTGTATCATTTAAGCAAAAAATATTTAAAATTAATTAATAATTCGTTTAAAAAATATAAAATCGACTAATTCTTTGTATTATTCAAAATAAAACAAACAAGCAGTCAATATTTTTAAGAATTAAAGTTTTTCAATATGACTGTCGTTCGTCTTGAAACAACGATATCTCAACATACAACAGTTATGAACACAAAGCAGAGACATCTGTCAATAAATATAAGAATCAGCTTTTATTTTGGTTCAATGGAATCAAAAGGTTTTGGGGATACACAGTTTAATTTAGTATATGCGACTTGTAAGAGATGGCGCTGTATTGAAAAAAAGGTTTTTTTTTTGCAAAATTTTGTTCTGCCCACCGCAATTTCAACGTATACTGGTACGAAATTATGTTCTACGAGATTAAAAACTAGCAAGCTAAACAAGATTATCAGATTTATAATATTGTAAAGAAGTATAGATTCAAATATATGAAAAGGAAAGTGAATCAAAGAATGTCTTATCTCTAGGTCCTTCCAACCTAACCCGCATTGCGGGATAAAGCGTGAAGCTTGAAACCTTTTTATATGTATACAATATTAAATTTCCTTATTTTACGTGAAAATATATTATTTCTGTTTGACACAACGTTGAATAAGCTATTACGGTACGGTTCGGAACTGAACTCACACGGCTGTAGGAGTTGATGATACACCTAAGCGTGTTAAGTACTTCGTTGTACAGTGAAAAATTATTAATTCTGGTATTATTACTTTTAATTTTAATTAATTTAATTAATATTTTTAAATATTAAATAATATTGTATTTATATTTATGTGTAGGTTATTATTCTATCTTCAGCATATTTTGATTATTATATTTCCTTATTGAAAACTGAAAATAATTTCATAAATATATTTAATAATTATTAGTACAATTCAAGTAGGCGAAGCCGAGTGGATCCGCTAGTATAAGTATATCTAATAGGCAGAAATATGTAGTGTATATACTACGACATAATTGACAGGTATTGATTAACCTCTTATGGAGAACACAGAGATCACTTCAGGAAACGTCAAAATACCATGTATTATTGACTAAAATTTTGACATTTTCAAGATATTTTAATAAGAAAATATATTTAATATTATGATGAAGGCGTGGAACGGAAGTGAACGGTTTGGCATTCCCCATGCACTATCCAACTCTCTCTCTCTCTCTAAAACTCCAACTCTCGAGACGGCGCGTTGAGCGGCGGAAGCGCCGCACTTTGACTTAATTAACATAAAGTATACGCCCGAGTGGGTATCGAACCCACAACCGTCATTCTCACAATCACACACACGCACCATTGTGAATATAACGTAAATAGAAGTAATATATTTTAAGCAGTATTCTATAAAGAATTTCTAATAGAGTCGCTACAAAGTTCTCATACTAATATCGATACTATACAAATATTTGCGATCGCATCCACGACAACGGTCCGTACGGGAAACTTTCGTCGATGCTACGAAATTTATAAATACTTCTTCGTGAAAAGTGCTTCGTATTTTCAAACTAAAAATTTACAATATATTTTCCGTTGAATAAAATTGTTAAAAATTGTCGATAAGTATAAGTATTTGATGTCCTTAACGTATATATATATATATATATATATATATATTTAAGTTTATTTTATTTCAACTAAAAGAAGATCGTGAAGAAAAAAATATAAGTATACTTGCTGGCTGGGTTATTTTACACAAAGATAGTTATATAATACCAATATCAATATTAAAATACGTATGGAAAATGTATGTAATATATGTTTTATTATTTTTCTTTTCTCCGTCAGAGGCCTAGGGAGGCCTAAGGAGGGTCCTAACACTAAATTCGCATGTTCCTTTTGTCTGCTTTGTATGCGGGGCAGAGAGTGAAGCTGTTTTTTTTTTAATATACGATTTATTTTTTTAAAAGGGTAAAAACCGGTGCTGGTCGCTAGTTGAAAATGTATTAATAATTTATTTCAATATGTGATGTTTTATCGCAAACAAGGCTCTCGTCGAGCTTAACTAACCGTATGATTTTCGTTTTCATAGTTGATATTAAAGAACTTATTTATTTATTATTTTTCTCTGTTATTATTTATAAAAATTTAATTGTTTTATAGAGGTATTCATGGAACAGTATTGCTTTTGATTATAAATGTGATCTTCGATTCCCATAAAAGGTAATCTATTAGTTATGGCTGATGTTAAAAAATTGTTTTACAATTTTATACACGATTATTACATAGTTCGTTAAAATTTCTTTGAAGGGCGGGGGTCGATGGGCACGGTGGATCTAAGGAGTGAGTGCTACAAAGATTCTTCTCAAACTAAAAAAGGAAAAGTGAGTGAAGTAGTAAGTTTTCTCTCAAATAGATTGAATAAATCTTTGATAAATGAACAAAATATGTCAAGATAATAAAAAGTTCAAATCCGTGACGATGACTCCAAAATTAGGTCAGTATTCAGTTTTCTTTGGATTTATTCCTAATAGAGGTTTATATAAGTGTATAAAGTTCTTCGTTATAATTTTCGGTTTATTTTCTGCAGGTTAAATCTAATGGCAAAAATCAAATATGCTACCGGTTTAAAATTAAATCTATGATCAAGGATGTTTGTTTGTCTGTTACACTTTCACGCGTAAACTATTGAGCCGATTTAGATAAAAAATTACAGTTAAATAGCTTATATATGCACGCAAGTTACAATTTATATAAAGATCTTAGACACTTTCACTATAATAAAATAAACTTCGACGGGTGAAGCCACGTTCGCGCCGCTAGTATTAGAATAATACGTTAACCCTAATCTGTTAATTGACGAAATCTCATCTGCGTTATCTCGAGTGATAATGAGCGTCTTTAATCTACTTTATTCATCTCCAGTCGGTTTAAAATTCCATTTCATTACACGTAATTAGGTTGAGAGTTGTGTTGAATTTTGGCTCTTATGTTTTTTCTGATAGGATTGTATTTTATTTGTCAATAGATTTATGAAATTTAGGTACCTATATCTTAATATCGTGAGGGTCGTTGATGGATCTTTTTAACCGTTTTTTGAGGGCGTATTTTATTTGCGAGATATATAAATGTATGTGTTTTTTTTGAGGTCAGCGTTTAATATTTATTTATATTTTATTTTCAAAGGTTTTTTTTACTCACCTCCTCCACCTCACGCACCGCAAGAGTTGAGCTTTGTTTTATTACTAAAGAAAGGAAATGTAAATAAATAATTTACTCCCCCGATAAAGAATTGAACCCACAACCTTCGCGCTTACAGTGAGACGCTGTGTAGCTACGTCACCATGATCTCAATAAGTAATTTATATGCGATTATTGCTTTCAAACGTAACATTGAATGAACACATTGAATTTCTGTTTTTTCATCATTACTGAATTTTCTCTTAAAGTTTTATCAAAGAATTGAAAGCGTTTTGCAAAAAAAAGTACACTTGAAGACATAATATTGCGTCTTGAGAATTTAGTGGCCATGATTGGTTGTACGACAAAGACAAGTTAAAAATATTTTGAGGAATCAAAGTGTTTTTCCAATATAAATTTCATATAATTTATGGGGAGCACTCTCCTCGACTCACCCACGCGATAGCTTGTAAGTTAAAGCTTATAAATGTAGTAGTTTCGTATGTTCTGTTGTGTGTCAGTCACTGATTTTCTGGTTGGTTCCAAGGAAGGTTGCCAAAAAAATACATTTTCTGGAAAATAAAACAATAATGAATGAAAAATTATGACGCTCGTCAATTATTTTTAACCAATATTTAAATTTTTAATTTAAATAGCAGATGTAGAAAAAAAATATTCATAGTTCCAAATTATATAATCCCATTCCATTGGTTCACTAGTGAAACGTGAAGAGTCCATTAATTAGGTTCTGGCTCCATCATCAGACCAGCTTGATGGTATTTTCGATGGTAATATTATTGTACTGACAGCTGAAGCGACGATTAACTGCCAAGTTTTATGATGATACACTTATTATAATATGTGGGTCAAATTTAGCCTCTTAGTTAGTTTATATGGTTAAAATCCACAATTTTAAGCGATCTATGGTCACACTCGTTGCAGGTAAGAAGGAATTAGATCGGTTTTTTGAATTCGCAATGAGCATGTTTTATTCATGTTTTTGGCGAACGCTGACTCTGTACTGTCTGAACAGCCCGTTTAGAATGATATTTTGTTTGTTACGAAATTATTATGTTTTCTATATTTAAATGAACATTTGTTTAGATTGCGAAGTAAATAATTTTTTTAGTTTTTGTATTATTTTTGTATTAATTTTAGTTTTTTTTTCTCTTAATTATTAAGTCTGTCGTGGTGCAATGCAATTTGTTAGATTTCCGTTCGGGGGAATGAAATATTCAATATCTTTATTACTTCGCTCTGGTGACGAAGCAAAACGCGGCGTTGAGATCCGCCACTCAACATCCAATGCTTTAAGATTCCGACAGAAAGTGGGAAACGGAAGTGTCTTAATGAGAACTTAGTATCTTTGCACTAAGTTCCCAGATTTCCTAGTGCGTAACCTGCTGGGAAATTATGATAAAGTGTGAAGCTGAAAAAAATATGCAATAATTGTTTTTATCAGAAAATAAAAATATGTGTTTTAATACAAATCGATATTATGTTCTCTATGATACGATTGAGTACTGCTCATATTCGGTGCTGTATTTCCTACTAGAACGGAAAAACAGTTTATTCCTCTAAATGAGGATCGAACCCACAACTATCAACTGTGCCCTCGAGTCAACAACACAACATTTAAAGTCATCATTAGAGAATACTTTTAAACGCGTTGCGTAAAGTCTTACAATAGTTGCAAGTAATTCTTTGAAATCCCAAGTGTAAGTGATGTTATTCTTTAGTCGCACGATATATTTTATTCGGATAAAATTCGTATTCGCATGTCACGTATGGTTCGTGTACAAATTATGATAAAGGTAGAAACGTACCAACTTAGCGCCATGACAAATAAAACTTGGACAAGACACAGAAATGAGAATTTGAAATAATAATATATGTTAAGCGGTGGAAGTCAACATAAGCATAGAAAAGCTTAATATTCTTTAAGTTTAAATATATGCTAAAATATATATAAAGTTGGACGTTGAGAAAGTGTCGTCATTCTAAAATCACTGCACAAGTTCACACAAACTATTTTCAACCATTTCTTAAATAGGAAGGCCACTTTGAGAGTGCAGGAAGAGTGCTTTGAAAATAAGACCTTTGACTTTTAAAAGGAGTAAAAACATTTTAAACTAACGAGCCAGCGTATACTCAAAAGATTTCAAGAGACAGCTCTAGATAAAAATAAAGAAGACGAAGAATGTCCATTTTATATAGAATTATACGTTTCCGTAGCTTCATATGTGTCAAAGGAAAATATTTTAAAAATATCTTGACTAATGCATTTTATCCAAACGTCCCAAATTATGTTTATATCTAAACACTCGTCATAAATTCAACACTAAAACGAAGAACTGAGTAAGATTTATTATATATTACATACACTATAACTTTATATTTTGCCCACATTCTGTATCAGCATGCAGCATATAGAAATAGTTAAAGCAAACTTCCACCCCAACTTCTAATGTGCTTACCTTGTTCGTGAAAAAAGTTGACAGTTCTGTAGGTGAATTATTATCGTGTTACGTTTCAGTATTTTTGCGGACGCTACCAGAATATCATCATGGTGAAGTCGTCGTAGGATTTGTATGTCAAATTACCTTGATGAGAAGGTGGCTCAGAGGCACGCGATGGTCGTGGATTTGATATGGGAGAATTAATTATCATTTCCTCGCTATTGGAATAAGACAAAGCGTGGCGTTGACTTTTATCACTTGGCATGTAATGTCTCGGTTATTGGGTGGAAAGTGAGTTATCGTAAGATTTAGATTCCCTCTGCCTACCCCGCTGTATGCAAGATACAACGTGAAGCTAAAAAATGAACTTATAGAGGCAGTTATAGTTCAGTTGGAAATGTGTAATTTTATAAAAGGGTCGTCGATTTGATTCTTGGTGACACTCTTCTACATTTTAGCCATCTAACTAATAATAATATGTTTAGATATACTAAAATCAATATACAAAATTTACAAATCCTTTTTCATAATTTAAACCAATTTGTTACACTATGACTATTAATATTTTAATACTTTACAGTAAAATTTCAAAATGTAACCAAAATTAAAATAAATAATGTTAAAGAAATATCTCCTTCTTCCATCAAAATATATGATGACAGATGAATGAGCGTTCTTGTGACGTGCGTGTAATGAGAATTTTTTTTTCTCTTTAATATAATATTCTCATTCGCCTATAGCTAAGGCGAATTTAAATATGAATATTTTTATGTACATATTTTTAAATTTCATGTTCGTTCCTCATGTATTGCTCAACTTTCATGTCTATAACTTACTACTAAGACCAATATGATTCTACGTTGTTAAAAACGTAGAATTTTTTAATTAAATATTTTTTTATTTAAATAATGATATAGATAAACCTATTTTTTCGCAGTGCAGCATACTAGAAGTCATATTGTGTTAAAAGCAAATAAAAATTGTCCCAAAAATCCGATATTCCATTGCAACTGCGAAACGTTAATCACTGTCACTCATCTTCGTGCGGCTGCCTCTGACACTTTACAGGCGAAGGTGAGGCCGTTAATGGTACTTCAAATACACCATGTATATGTAAGAAATAAAATAAATAAATCAGCTTCACGCTGTATCCTGCACACAGCAGGGTAGGCTGTCATCTCTTACATTTAGAAAATTCTCTTGATTATGTCCATTTAACAATGCGAGATAAGCATGATATAAAATATTGTTTAGTTAGTAATCATTCCCACAAGTGGGAATCGAACCGAAAACTGTCTCGTATACAGTCACGCACTTGTGCCACTGCGCCACGACCGCCTCTACTTATATACCTAAATGAACAATTCTTGACATTCTATTGTAAAGTAAAAGAATAGAGAGCTATGAGATCCATTTATTAAATACCAGTGACTTTATTGTTTTTATACGGAACGACCACAATGGAGTACAATAAAGTAGAGTATGAAAGTGCTACTAAAGAATTGTTTTATATTATAGTACTGTGAGTTTGAAGCGGTCTGATTGTAAATGCGACGGTTGTGGGTTCAATTTTCATACATAATTTTCATTTCTTGTGTTATAAGAACGTACTTTATTTCATTGAGTTGTAAGAACGAAATTATGGGTGATATTACCCCGGTAGAATGTGAACGGACCTTTGTTGTTTGCTGTAAAGTCTCTTTACAGAGATTACTCTTGTTGCTTCGTATTACACTACTTACCACTTAAAAGTGATACAAAAATATATTATTTGAACCGCCTTTGAAGTTATTACGATATGAAGAGAGAGCTCGCAGAATCTTATTTCGGTGTAATACCATTTACGGCGGCAGAGAAAGTAAATACGAGATCTCGTGCACTCGACGACACAAGTAAATTAAAACTTACTTCTATATAACGAAATTATTTTTTTATGCTTTTTACATTACCTTTCTCCAGTATTTATTTTTGAAATATTTAATCCAGTATTTATTACTATTTCATAAAGATGATACTTACATAGAAATATAAATAAATATAATGAGGTATGTCGAGACCAGAGATTATTACCACACTATATATTTGAATATTGACAAGTATTTTTTTATTTTACACAATTTTCATATTTTTATTTTTATTTCGACTGGTGGACATGTATTCTTTCAAATATAACCAGTATTAAAAATTGACAAATGCTATTTTCTAGCTTCAAACTGTATGCCGTAAAATCATGAAATATTTAATTTACTAGACCGGGAATCGAACCAAAAACTTGAAACATTTACAGACGCACACTTGTGCCCCTTTGCCTTGACTGGCCTCAAATATGTTTATTTTTATTTTGCTAATAAAAAATAAGACAATATAAAAAAACCCTTTTAATAAGTACTTTTTTAACTATAAATTCATGTAATGAATGACACACATATGCATTGTCTGTCAATGCATAAACAAAAGTAATTGACTTAGACAGTGGAATGTCTCCTTATTTCTTAGTGTTCACACTCCCTATCCTACCCGGATAGGGAGTGTGAACACTAAAAGGAGGATTTCTCAAAATTCCTGTAAAAAAACTAGATTTTTCACGTCACAAATAGAAATTCAATATATTCACACGCAAAGATCTTCTATTTCAGTTTATTAAAGTGGATCCTTTAAAATGAATGTTAAGTTGGCAACAAAGCGTTCGCTGCAAATAGTCGGTCCAAGTTTTGTATTTAGAGACGGCAAACTCGACTGCCGCAAGTAAGATTTTAACTAGTAAATTAATTTAACTAAAATTGGTCAGGTAAATGAGCCCCTGTTAACTATATTTTATGTTTCCCTTGTGGTTGAGTAACAAAGTGTCTGATTAAAGTCGATTGTTATGGGTTGTAGTCTCATTTAAAGAAATATTTATATTTAAAATATATGAGGAGGTCGTGGCACAGGGGCACAAGCGTATCACCCTAACTGCCCCGAATGTGGGTTTCATTCATACTCGACAAAATAAAGTATTAAAGATATTATTTTCAAAGGCAAAGCGCGGTGTTCAGCCACGTAACAGGCAGTGCATTCAGAATATGGTGGAAAGTGGGGAGGGGAAGTGCCTTTCCGAGTTCTACTGACCTTCTCTATGCAGGAAATTGCAGCTTCACGCTGTATCCCGCACACAGCAGGGTAGGCAGAGGAACCTCGGTGTCAAGACAAGACACTCTGTTCCCCACTTTTTGCCGAATTCTAGAGGCATTGCGTGTTGAGTGACAGAACTCAACGCCGTGCTTTGCCTCGACACCAAAGCGAAGAAAAATGGAAATATATAGGTAAAGTCATATTTCACTTCCTCGAGTGGGAATCGAAGCCACAACCGTTGCGTTTACGGGCGGCATCCTTGTACCACTGTGCCACGACGGCCTCCAACGGGTTGACGGCTGACAGGTGGTATTGTATACAATCTTTATATCAACATTCTGATCATGACTTTCACGTGGCACCCCAAAGTATTGGAAAAAAGATTACAACCATGAATAAGGAATGATGAAAGTTTTAAGCGACTTCATCTCTACTTATTCTGAATCCGATTTGGAGATATTCATAATTTGACAGGGCCAATCCGAAAGTCGTTTCGGAGTAAATCTGAGAGGCTTTTACACCTGCTTATATTTGTATTTTAGTATATGGAATTCATTTTAGTATTAAAAAAGTATTATATTTTCTTGAGGGACAATGTCTGACGAAGAGCGAAGAAATTAAAATATTAAATACCTATTTTATTTCCACGAGTGGCAATCGAACCCACAACTTGTTGCGTTTACAGACACGTGCGTGTACCTCTGCGCCACGACTGGCCTCAATATTTTTGTAGGCATAAATTCTATAAAAATATGCAGGGTATTTAATTAAATTTGGCTAATTTATTTTTTTAAGCGTAGGTACTTATGAAAAGGTTTAGCGAAACTGTGTGTTCTGCTACGGGCATTATAAAATTATATAATTTTTCAGCAAAAACCTTAATTTATACCAAATATTATTTTTAATTATAGCTCAGGCGTCAGCCGAGACCCAGGGACATAGCGACTGGCTGCAAATAGAAAGATTGTAGATTCGATTTCTACACAGCGTTAACGACTTATTTTTATTTCCTTACTCTAGTAACAATGCAAAGTGCGGCGTTGTGTTCCGCCATACATGCAATGTAGTATTTCTAGTAAAGTTTAAATAATTTAAATACGAGAAACGTTCTCTCTCTATTATCAAAACTATTCTTCAATCAAAGCAAATTAAATGTAAATTTACTGAAACGTAATGCATTTGTGAATCTTTAAGACTACAACCAAGTAAGCAAGCAATTCAGGCACTTTGGTTAAACCCTCTTTTATAACTACATGTTCTCGAGAATATATTGTTTTTTTTTACATAAATTACACAACTGAATGAAACTAGAACCCGCGACCACCACACAACCATTCATATCAAAAATATATTTACCATAACCTAATACAAATTGGGCATACAGTACTGTGTAATTAATTTAATACCCATAGCATGCTGATATTCGCTCTAGCGCATTCTGTTACGCTCTAGAAATTGTTATCTATATTATATGCAGGCATATATACAAGCTATGCGTGTAAATCATGCGATCAATGTATATAGGCATGTGTAAAGGTGAAATTTAGGTAAAATATAGTGAATTTCGTAGCATCTGACTGTAAACAAGACAGTTGTGCATTTGATTACTTCTTTTAAAATAATTCAAGAAATATTTCCATTTCTTTGCCCTGATAAGGCAAAAAAACGCGGCTTTGCGATCAGCTATCAACTATTAAGATTAAAAATAATACTGTCCCCCAAATGTAGCAGAGTTGTCTGGGGGGAGGGGGGGGGTGATATTATTGACAGATAACTCGTATAGAATACATTTAATAATAGAATATAAATAAATCCTGTATATGTGTAAATATCATCAATATTTGATAACAAATGTTGACTCACTCAAATATGAAAGAGCCCTTTTGTCTATTTCCTTTGAAGCTCCATCAGAAATGTCTTAAATTTTTTTAGTAAATATACTTGATCTTGTACATTTGTATTTAATACATAATATATGAAAATAAAATATATGAAATATATATCATTAAAAGCAGTAGTAAAGTAAACCAGTAGTAGTAGTAGTAGACTAAATTGTATTCTATTCATAAATAATTTAGTTGTGTGCTTGTTTCCTACGGGTTGTTTGTTCGTCTATATTAAAAGCTCTTCGTCATTTACAGTTTCAAATATATTTAGGGTGTAAGATGCCGAAAAATCAACGTCATGACTGGGAGTTCAGAGTTCGATTCTCATACTGCCAAATGAATTATTTCTATTTATTCGTTTCGATAACAACTCAATAGTCAAGGCACGGCAAGAGCAAGATAGGCAGAAGGGAGCTAGTATTAAAACACATTCCTCCTCTTTTATGTTGAATAGCGTAACTCAGAACATCACAAATAAAATATTTTTCTTCAAAACAAAACAATTAATTACAAAATGTAATATTTTCAAGTATCATAATCCTTTACGATCAACCCTTAAGCGTGATTGCTCCGATTTACCTCAAGTATTAAGTGCTCTCGTACCTACCAAGAGGATCCAATTTCGCTGCCCTCCCCTCTTTAAAACCCTTCTTAAGTATATTTTAAGCCGCATTCGGTTATATTTTTGTTTTAATACGTTGCTATGTTGTTAACTCGTGTTTTGTAAGTCAATAGCAATAAATTTTATGGTATTAAGCATTACATATATTTGAAAAGTTGATATTAGGCATATTTTTAAAATTTTCCATTTTACTTCGTAAAGTCTATACAAACAAAACTATCAGAAACAATGAAAAAGAGACAGAATTGAATAAAAAAACATTATCATAAAATATTCTAATACGAAAAGTATATCTTTGTAAAGTAATTTTATTAGAAATATGAAGTTAAATAGAGGCCCATAAGCAGTTAACGCTTAAACGATTTTACATACGCATATTACACTCATATTTTTTAGTTATGTTGTTTTATTATAGTGAAATATACCACCCTCTGTTATTAAATACTGTGTATACGTTACACCAATATTCTATAGAAATATGAATATAGACATAAAGTACTCGTATTGTAGAGTACTGTACAAGCGATCGTTGTAGATTTGTATATTTTTTGTAATATTTTATTTTATTATTTATTTAAATATAAGGTATGGTCGGCGTTTCGTTCCGCCACTCGACACCCAGTGCCTCCAAGTTACTAAAACATCATTATTCAAACTGAGAAGCGAACCCATAACTTATAGATTTACAGCCAGAGGCCGCTGTGCCACGACGAAGTAAATTTTTTTTTCAGCTTCACACTGTATCCCGCACACAGCAGGGTATGCAGAGGGAATCTCGGTGTCAAGACACTCCGTTCCCTACTTTCTGACGAATTCTGGAGGCATTGTGTTTTGAGTAGCAGAACTAAAGGCCGCGCTTTGCCTCGACACTAGAGGGAAAAAAACGGAAATATAAACGTAAATAAATATTTCACTTCCTCGAGTGGGAATCGAACCCCCAACCGTTGCGTTACAATCACACCCTTGTGCCACTACGCCAAGACGGCCTCTACGAAGTTAATTTAGTAAGCAATAAATAAATTCAAGTATTATCAAAACAAATACTTACGTATTTTTCTTCATATATCATAGAGTTTGCCGTGAACAGGACAGCTCGATCCTTCGTACTTGTTTCTATTTCCGTTCTGAAACAAAATGGATGAGAGTCTTGTTCGATAGTTTATGACTTTTGATGTGATCGATGGACGAACTGGATGTTGTTTCATTAAATTGAATGTAAATAAATCAGATTCACACTGTGTCCCGCACTCAACATGGTAGGCCGAGGGAACTTAGTGTTAAGACACTCCCTTGCTTATTCAAGAAATAAGCCCATTGTTATAAATATTGGATTACCTTCGGTTATATTTTTTTGTTAAAACATATACGGAATAAGAAATTGTATTTATGAATTCTTAGTACAACCCTACAAAATATGTTTTATTGAAATTTGTGAAAATTGAAGTTTAGTTAGGTAAAACATAGCTATATGTTGATTCGCGAAACTTAACGCCGCTCGCAGCTTACATAACGACAACCTCATTTATTCTACAATATAACAATGACACATATTATAAATATTTACAGTATATTCTACATCATGAATAGGAGGCTTTAAACTAAAATACATTTTCCCAGGGTATTCATACACGTTATTCTCTTTGTAGGCGATATAGTAATTAGACCATTAGTGTTATTACTGTAACGTAAATCTGTATTATGTAATGTATTGAATTACATTTCGTTGACAAGATTTAATAAATTATTGTGTATTTATATTTCGATTTCTTTACTCTAGCACCAAGGAAAAGAAAACACGGCCTTGTGGCACTCAGAAAGTAGGGAAGTATTTTGTCACTAGGCTCTTTCCGCCTACCCTGCTATATGCGGGATATAGCGTGAAGCTGATTTATTATATTTCTTTAATACTAATTACATAAAAGCCATGGAGGTATATGAATTCTCTCAGAAAGTTAGGTAGATTTTTATCGTTATACATTCATTGATGTATTCATTTATACTATAACAAGAAAATAATATGCTTAGCAAGTGACTAAATATTTTTACTAGATACATACAAATTATTTGACATATAAATGCTCATTTAATATACTTACAAACATATTAAATCATCTATATCTAGAAATATGTATATTGCCACTATGTTATTTTGTATACAATAAAGAACACGAATTCTTTCTTTAAAATAAGCTCTTTTCCAGCTCCCCACCGCATCCTGCTCATAGGAGAGTAGATAGAAGGAACTTAAGAACTATTTCCATAAATATACTTCCTTTCCTATCCTTTCATTGAATTCTGGAGGCATTGCGTACTTGGTGCCGGAATGCTGTTACCAAATTCAAATAAACAAAATAAATCTTTCCCCCAATAGAGACTGAACTTACAACAGTCGCGCTTACATTCACAATACAATATAACAACTGAGACGTAAATAATCATATAATACGATAACAAACTTCCCTTCAAACTTTATACTTGAATCTTGTGACAGGACAAATGGCAAGGGACCTATGAGCTTCCGTTTATTTACACGAGTAACTTTAAATAGGATTAAGTATGGAGTTATGGTGCCATGTGGTTGTCACGAGTTGCTACGCCGTAGCTCTATGCTACGAGATATATTTTACTGCGTTGAATTATTGTTTTTGTGTATTGTATGCTTGTAGATGATGTTTTTATATAATTAAAATGTAAAATAGTATTTAAAAATCTTCTACTTTTTATATACTATTAAATGTTTGTTTTTTCTATACTTTAAGCTTGGCTTGCATTGCTTGATTTCTATCACGCCTTTAATAATACTGTTTTTACTGATATCTAATTAATATCTTTTCTAAAGCCACCGAGTGATCAGAAGTTGTTTATTCGATGGTCCATCATCTTGTTGATGGTCCATTATCTTTACGAGACTCACATTCACAAAAATTTGCTAGCTTTTTTTTCAAATTTCATAGCGTGAAGTTAAGCGAAGTTGCAAAATCCAACATCGCACTTTCTCGTAGCACACCGGTGAAGTACAAACTAATTAAGACAGGAGACAAAGTGCCTTGCCCAAGTGATTTTCATCATGTAAAATAGAATTACAAAGTTGAAACTAATATATTACTTGCAGATTGTTTGGTTTTATCCAGATGTGATGAGTTGGGTGCTAATAATTAATGGTTTATAAATGGATGGATCATAAAAAAATACTTTAGCCAAAATAAATATTATTTGTATATGTATAGTGAAATATATGTAACTATATACACGATGGTTACAAATGCGAGTGCAACTTGAGGGAATGAAGTACTTTCATTCTCGGTGATGAACGGAGTGATTTAAGATAACCTTCGGTGACTATTATATACTAGTATGTCGGCTACAACTTGAATAAAGAATTTATAGAAATAATATTTTTGTTTAGCTTCACGCTGTATTTCAAATTAAGCAGGGTCGCCAGAATTATAATGAACCTGGGAACCTAGTACTAAGAGTCCCCGGTGCAATTAAGACAATTCCTATCTCCATTTAGCACGAGGGGACCGGAGTGTCTTCACTCCGAGGTTCACTCTGCTTGTGCGGGAACCCTGCTGTGTGCGGGATACAGCGTGAAGCTGATTTATTTATTTTCATTTTGCACTGAATCCTGGAGGCAATGCGTATTGAATGACGGAACCCAACGCCGCGCTTTACCATGTCACCAGTGTGAGTAAATATTTCATTACCTCGAGTGGGAATCAAACCCACCATCCTTCCCATTTAATATAATATCATAATATAATATATTATATTTATAAAAATAATATTTATAATTTTTAGATGCACGTGTAGAAATAATACAATTTTATTGATTTAAGTGTTGACATAAATGTATTTCTCAAAACAAAGGGACACTAATATAAATCTTTTATTCATATTTCAAACATAAAAGCTCAAACTTTGAGTATAATCTTGAAGTATGGAGCGTATGTTAGAAAGTTTCAAAAATTTTGTATATGAAGACAGAATTCGACGTCTTTGTTAATAAACAATGTTATGTTCATTATCTTTCTTTCTAGTACTTCAAAACCCAGCGTGTCACAATAGAAATATATTTGGACGAATTTGATGGTTGTTGATTCGATTCTTATTTGGAGAAATAATACAAAAATTTGCTTGCTTTTCCAACCAGAATGCATTTTCTACGCACGGTTTTGAGTTCCGTGGTAAATCTTCAATACTAAGTTATTTATAACGTTATACTTAGCAAATTAGCATAAGATGTATTTATGTAACAAAAAAACCCATACTATACAATACAAAAACCCATATAAAACAAATAAATAAATCAGCTTCACGCTGTATCCCGCACACAGCAGGGTAGGCAGCGGGAACCTAATGTTAAGACATTCCGTTCACCACTTTCTGCCGATTTCTGGCGTGTTGTTGTTTACTTGTTATATTTATAGCGTTAAGCTACAGCCCACATGTACCGTGGTAGGCAGAGGAAATTTAGTGTTAGGACACTCCCTTCACCACTTTTCACTTAATTTTTGATACTTAAATAACTTGATAAATTGCTTTATTTTGATATCAGGGCCAAAATATAATTATAACACAGCAGCGTTGAGCCGCCACTCAATACGCAATGTCTTAAAAGATGGACGTAAAGTGGGGAAAAGAGGTTCCCACCAAATACACTTTTCTTGATTTGTGAGAAAATATCTTCACGCACGAAAAATAAGAAGAATAAACTTATATATTATGATATAGAATACCACTGTACATAACAATTATCAAATGACAGTAGAAACACAAAAAAAAACATTAAGATAAACGTTCACAAACAAATAAGTTATGATTTGGGGGCGAACTTTATTTATTGCACAGCGCTTGACGCACCTGATCTCGACTAATAGATTTCTTGCAATAAGTTTTTTATTTTATTTATTATATATATTTTTTTATGAAAACACATAATACATTAAATATTAAATTATAACACCAAAAAAAAATACTTTTTAAATTTGTTTCTAGGCCAATCGTGGCTCAACTGTATGACAATAAAGGTTAATGATTGTGGGTTCGATCTCCACTAGAAGGAGTGTGGCGGAAAATAGGGAATGCAGTGTCTTAATACTAAAAAAAAATCAAGTAATTTATTATAAGCAAGTATTATTGGATACAACTTCAAACAGATATTAATGTAAATTGGTATTTATATTTATTAAACAACTTTTTCATCAGTTAAACGGTTTCCATTGCCCACGTACTAAGTTTAGCTGACATCAATGTTTTGTTAAACTTTCATGTCAGTTGTAGAAAGTGCTAGTAAACCTTCTTTTAAGGCACGGATACCTAAAAAACAAAAGAAACCATATTGTTGATACTAGTATTTGTATTTCCCGTCAAAATTGAGACGATCCCAACTTTTCCCTTGTCAGGTGTAGAGTTTCACGATTCGTTATCCTGTTTGACGGTACGCAATAAGGATAATGTAATAAAAAAGCCATTTATCCGTCTAAAGGTTTTGGCCTTATATCGTTTTTATGATTCCCATTTGTTTCTTCTAAAATGTTTTAAGCAATGGTAATGTAAACGTATAGGTATTATTATAGATATGATGTGAAGTTTTGTTTGTATATACTTCTAACGTTATAACAGTTTGCTTGTATTTACAACTTCTATTTTAGCAGGGTAGGTAGAGGGTATCAAGTGTTTAGACACTCCGTTCTCCACTTTCTGCCAAATAAAAGCATTGCGTGATGAGGGGCAGAGCTCAACGCCGCGCTTTGCCTAGACACTGGCGTCCAGGCAAAGCGCGGCGTTAATCTCTGAAGCGAAGAAATGGAAATATACATAATAATAAATATTTCGTCTCCTCGAGTGGGGATCGAATCCACAATCAGTCGGGTTTACAGTCACAAAAAAAGCGATTTAAAAAACAAAGTGTAAAAAAAAATCTTATACACATCAAAGGCGGCCGCGAACCGGACGACCATCCTGGTGGAGATCCTCCACCAGGTGGGCTGACGATCAGGTCAAGGTCGCTAGATGCAGGCATCGCAGAAGCGATCGGTGTAAAATCACTATTTTTTAAACAAAAGTCTGTAATATAAGTATAATGTGTTAATTATAATCATAGGGACAGAACTGGCTTCGGCTGAATCCAGCTAACTATTGGACGTGGCAATTTAAACCGCATCCAATTTACTGTTAACGAATTGAACGTTGTTTTAACTTGGATTGGAATGTTAGATTAGAGTGGAGGAGGCATTTCGTTAGTCCATTCTTCTAAAAATTTTTTTTATTCAATTCATTTTGAGATGAAATTTTTTATTTATGTTGTTTGTTTAAATACAAAAATATATATTTTAATACAAAAATATAAAAACAACAGAGGGTTTCTTATAAATAGAACTGTAATAAAAAATATTAATAAACCTATACACGTGAGGTATCGAGGTAGATAAGTTTTTTTTAAAAATACCATTGAGGTTAGTTAACCAATTTATTTTAGAATCAATCTTTTTAAGGATAAACAATCTTATTCATTTTTTTTTTTTTGTAAATAATGAAGTGAAAATCTTTTAAAAGTACAAATGCTGTATATTTAGAGCATTTAAAGATTATCAGAATCCATATAATACATACAATGAAAAACAAATTATTAATTTTCTGACGAATAAGCAGTTTTAGTTTTATTTACATTTCAAAGTAGCGCTTTGTGGTATATAACGTAAATGAGTATGACGGTAGAGTCCTAATCGACAAACAACCAACGCGGCGTTGAGTTCCGCCACTCAATACACAATGTCTCTAAAATTGGACGGAAAGTGGGAAACTTTAATAACTTATATTAATTACTTTAAAAAAATAACTTATCCAAGTATTAACAGTCCTTGTAGGTGTCAAGGTTTCCTCTTAATTGGGATGCGGTTGTATCGGCAGTGGCTTAAAATTTGAAATTACCGGGATTTTCCGTGAAAACATTTTTAATTGAGCTCTCGTGTTATAAATAGAGTGTGGCTTTACTTATCACTATAAATGTATGAAGTAATAAAATTTGCTCTATAAAAATCGGCAAACCTGTCAATATTGTATGATGTTCGTTATACCGATTTTGATGAAATATTTGCGTACGTGTTTGAAATAATACACAGATAATCAACCTCAAATAATTAATAATTATTAGTTTAATAAGTCATTTTGTTAAAATATCTTGAATGTTTTTAAAAAACATCGCCGGAAATATTTAAGATTTCATTATTACTCCGAGTGGGAATTGAACCACAAGTCATCACACATTTATCTATTATATATAATCGATAATATCTTTAGAATAGCTTTTGTCACACATGTTGAGGTATATTCTATGACCTAGATAAAAGATAGATTAAACTAGTCTTTATAGCTGCTAATCAGAAATAGATTTTAAAGATATCATGCTATTATAGAGGCTACTCGTAGCGTAGCGGCTACTTAGAGTAATGGGTTTTCATTTCCTCGAGACTTGAGTTTCATCATTCAGGTCAATGAGTATATGTAAGTTGGACGGAATGTGGGAAATGGCGTATATTAACAATAAACTCTCACTGCCAACTCCAAATTATGTATAAACATTTACTCAAGCCGTGGAAATCCTTAATTTATAATTATTTTAGGGAATAATTTTAAAAGCTTAATTTTTTTTCTTATAGGGCACTATATAACCAAGATATAGGCATAGGAGCGGACGCAGCCATCCAGTAAAATATGTAAGTATAAAACATAGAAGTGTCACTAATATCACTCTATCTCTCTCTCTATTTCAGATAATATCTATATATCTGATGTTTTACTCCGTATTGTACCACATTATTTACTTTTAATTTTCCAAATGGATCCAATTCGTCAGATAAGCGTTCTCGCCTCTATTTGCGATGCTTTTCCTTATCGCTACTGCAAATATATTTCACGAATGCTTTTTATATCAAACTAATTATATTGAAATTTGTAATGTTTTATAGTAATTTCTTTTGAAATTTTCTTATCTTTTCTTTTTACTTTAAAATAACACCATCATTTGTTTTAATAGATATAGAAAGGTATGTAAATCTCAAGTAGTTAATGATTCTCATTTTGGGCAATGATCATTTAGGTTCTTGTCATTACAATACGAAAGGGGATTTTTTTCTTGTTTCCAGAAGATATCCAATTACCAATAGATCAGCCTCAGTCAAGTCAGGTTAACACCTCTTTAACCATGTCTCCTCCACGTGAAGTCAACATTTGGTTGAAAAATACTTTTCTATTGGTCCATCTATCGAGGATTCTGCTATGCATATATCATAACGTTAATAGTTCTAATGTAGTCCACTATACATGCACTCAGAGCTATTGAGCGGAGACGACACAATCTCTATAACTAACTGCCAACTCGGCACAAGTATTATATATTGGAATCATTCAATACTAATATAATAGATAACTTCTTAACTTTCCCATTGAGTAAGAAGTTAGATTTACAAATGGTAGCAATCTGTCATGCCATCGACACCGTATATGCGATTTATTACTCGATTACGAGGTTGTAAAAGTAAAGTGCCGTATTTTTATATGGAATTTTTCCACTTCATAGTTTCACGTTATATCCCGCATATCACAAGGTAGACAAAGGGAACTTGGGAACCTAGTGTCAAGACATTTGGTCCCTAATCATCCGCCGAATTCCAAGGGCATTTAGTGTTGAGTGGCCAAGCTCCTCGTTACCAGAGAGAAAAAATGAAAATAATTGGTAGTTCCTCAAGCGAGAATTGAATCCACAACCTATCGCGCTTACTATCGCACGGTTGTACCCCTGCGCCGTAACTGGCTACATCTTTTTATAGCTCAATACTTTATTTGTATAAATAGCAGCGATAGCAAAGCGATAGCTACCTTATAGAGTGGTCAGAGAAATCCTAGCACAAACTTCAATAGTCAATGTCTCGAAAGCTGAACGGAAAGTGGGATACGGAGTGGCTTAACGTGACTGCATAGCAGGCTATGCGGGAAGAAGCGTGAAACAGCCATTTAAAGGACAATATTAAAAATCAAACAATAAAACGATGTTATCGATTTAAATTCTAAGAAACCAAGTTAAACTATGTTAATTGACTAATTGAAGAGCTTTGGTTTAAGATTCCAATTAGCTTATATAAACTATTGAATTGATCTATCCTATGTATTTTGTACATTATGGCACAGTGGGGCGCGGGGCGGGGTGTTGAATGGTTACCATAGCGACGACATTGATCATTTCTTTTACTGGGAATTGAACCCACAAGGTTTCACGCTTACAGACGCATGCTTGTGCTCCTGCGCCAACTGGCCTAGTGTACACCCTGGGGCTATAACGGAGTATTCTAATCAACGGATACCATAGAGCGATCAAATCGCTTTTCCCTATTCACAGGGACAAAGCTTTCTCGTCAAAGTTCCACACAAACTAAGTTATATCAAATATAATAATAGCAGATCAATATCTTATTGACTGGAAATATCTTTTATGTGTAAACTTGTAGATCTATGTAGTTAATGTACCCACTTTCGTTGCGTATAACGGTGTAAATAAAATTTTCAGTTGAGAAACTATTATTCTTTTATATATATAAAAGAATAATAAAGAAATATCTATTATATATAGATATTACTGTTTTATAATAGTGTCATGATATTCCACATAGGGTAGGTAGTCCCTCTACCTACCTCTGGGAACAGTGTTACGACATTTTCTGCAGGATTATGGTGGCATTGCGTGTAGAGTGGCAAGATATAACACCGCGCTTTGCCTCGTTACCAGACCGGGATAAGAACATAATATAATATAATTCATTCCCGATTGGGAATCGAACGCTTAACAGTCGTGTTTTCGTCTCCTTGAGCGGTGCAAGGGAGCTTCAAGAAAAAATTCCCCAAATCTTCACAGAAACGGGTAAGAACAGGTATTTTAATGTTATACTTTCTGTACAAATAAAGTAGTGGGCTACAATTCGTATAGTAATATATATATATATATATAGTTTTCAAGGTAATTAAGCGCCAACGTGCTCCGTTGAGATAAAACAACGTAAATCGGTCGTAGGTAATGCGGCGCTTTTGTTACGTTTTAAGCGATCCAGATTGTGATATACGATAATCGCTTATAAATATTATTTGACTATATTTGTGTTGATACTTTTTATATATTATATATATTCTGACTTTTGTTTTTTTGATGTCGAGTCGATGTTGAACGCTGACATTATGACTCGGGGTAATTCATTACTCCTCGCTCTTATATATAAGACATTCAGACAGTCAGGGTCCGGCATTCAACTCGCAATGTCTCGGAAATTGGGGCGTAAAGAGGGATACGAAGTATCTTAATATATATTATGTCAGTCTATCTTGCCATTCTACATTTAATACTATGAGAGTTACGGTATAAAGCTAGAGTATTTATTTGTTTATTTATAAGAAAATCTAATAAAATTACTTCACTCTTCACTTTTCAATAATTCTCGAAACGTTAACAATTACTTAATTAATCTTATGCCACACTCTATATGAGAAAATACATTTATTATGAAAGATTATCCCAATCTCAATATTTGAATTTGCTAATATCGTGTTCAATCAGGTCTTGAGATTATTTTTTATCTTCACACATATTCTCCATATTATACGAGGCAGATATAATAATATCTAGTAAATCAAAGCCGCAGATTGTCTTACCGGAGTAGGGAAATGAAAATAAGTGAAATATAATATATTTTTTACCTTTTTAAGATTTTATTGCATCCTATTTTATTTTTTTTCTTTGCTATTTTTTTAGATTCCCGCTCATAGCAGGGTAGGTTCCCTTCCTATTCCCTCAACCATTCCCCCAAATCGGGAATCCACGTCCATTCCACGTACCACCCGAAAGCAACTTGCAATGGCTTGTAATGGATCCAATGTATTGATAGATCCCGGTATATTTGTCTTCGTGTACCCGCACTTTCATGATCAAAGTGAACTAAATGTAGTATCCATTTTCATTCCGAAACTAAACAAAGCATCAAATGAAGCATATTTATAGAGTGCTATAGTCGTATTCGTCAATAGAAACGGCGTCTAGTCGCTTATTATATTCTATACCAGACCATATTTTGCTCTATATACATACATATATTGTTAATTATCATATAATGGTAAAGTCATCGTGACACAAGAGTACAATGTATATACTGTAAACGTGATGATTGTGGGTTCATTTCCTGCTCTAGGATGTAAAATTGTTCTACATATAAGTACATTTAATGAGCTAAAATTTCCAATTTTAACATTCGTTGGCATTTTATAGTAGTTTTGCACTAATTTGTTTAATCAAACTAACACTTGCATGTATTTTTAAACATATTCTTCTGAGCTGAGAAAGAAAGGTGAGTAGAGAGAACCTAGAGTAACTACTTACTCTGGAGGTCTACACCTCCAGAGATAAGTTGTGGGACACAACTCTTCACTCACCTCACAGCGTGCAATATTATTTTAAACGGAATTCAGTTACAATTTATATTAAATTTTAACATATTTCAAGTATTCCTATTGCCTTTATTATAAACATATCTTTAAGCATTTATAAAATATACTATAGCTGGTAAGAAATTAAAAAGGTAAAAGACTTTATCTAAGAAAATCTTTATTAAAAGGCACACCCATTATTGGTTCTTACAAAATTCTGCGGCACCAAAGGCAATTTTATTCCAATATCAAAGTTTTATCTGTAAGGTTTGATTAAATTGTTATTGAAAACAAAATAATCAATGAAATGAAGAAATTGAGCTTAATTTGTTAAAATTACTTTACGTTTATTGTTGATAGATCAAAGAACAATGAGGGATTGTTCAGACTGGATGGAGTGGCTTCAATTGTTTTTGAGATGGCCAAGTTAAATTGGTACATTATCTTATTAAAAACCGCAGTGGGATAGACTGTAAATTAAAACGTTGTGGATTCGATTCCCACTCGGGGATACTTTGATGTAACTATATAATTCATTAAATCAAATCAGTTTCACGCAGTATAGCGCATATAGCACGGTAGGCAGAAAGAACGTAGTGTTAAGACAGTTTTTCTCCACTTTAACGGAACGCCGGAATTTTTACTTTGGTGCCAGAGGGAAGAAATAAAAAGATTAAAAAAATCAGCTTCCCCGTGTATCCCGCACATAGCAGGGTAAGCAATGGGAACCTAGTGTTAAAACACTCCATTCCCCACTTTCTGCAGAAATCTGGAAGCAGAAACAAAAGTGGTCGAACTCAATGCCGTGCTTTTGCCTCAACACCAGCGTGAAGAAATGGAAATATAAAGGATAATAAATATTTCACCTCCTCAAGTAGGAATCGAACACACAACAGTCACACCCTTGTCCCCCTGCGCCATGACGGAATTTTATTATTATTATTTATTATACATAAATATTATCTTATTTATTCGCAGGAATAAATTAATCTATCACATTGAGCCACGTCGGTCTTTAAAAATAAATAACAAATGTAAGAAAATCTCTAAGCAATAAACGTTTTGTTAGTGGCTTAGTCTTCTCAGTGTAGATTTCCATTTATCTTGTCTCAAACAACCTGTTCTTCCATCATGTTTTTGTACATCAGTCGTATAGGTTACCTACCTATATATAACTTATAAGTCAAGTCTTGTTTAACACCAACGTACTAACTCATCCAAAATTGCTTCTCTCCCTGCTGCCTGCTGATGTGGTTCGTTGCATTTGGTGTAATTTACAAGCTTTGAGCTCACTCAGCGTTTATGTTGATTCAAAATAAGCTCGTCATGAATTATGCGTATATATTTATTTTAGTCTGGATAATCCGATGATATTGGTGGAAGGTTACGTAGAAAGCATCCTTATACTTTTTTTACTGTTGGTGAGTATGTGTGGAGACGAGACAAAAGAAGTATGTGGACAAGACATTTTGCGCTTGTTTCTCTGTCTTCTCGGCCAACGCGTGCAGCGTGAGCTATGAGCTATCTGAAGAAATTCATCATGAGAAAGTACTCGGCTGTATATATGACGGATGCGAGTCGATCTTGACTATGCTCATTAGTTTAGACGGGGATAGATACTTAGAAAATCTAGGAGACGTATATAATAAATATTGTATTGCAAATATAAAAATTGTAGATTATGATTACACCGTTAGCTTAAACCAAATACCTTTAAAATTAACTTCATACTTTAGAGAAAATATATTGAAAGTAAACAGTGAGTAATATGCGTTTGCCTTCGAATAAATTATTAGTAATTCACTAAATGCTTAAAACACAATGTTTCAAAATGTTTTAACACTGAGTTTTTTCTATATACTCTGTCACATGCAGCATAAACCATTAATATAAACAAAAAAAACTTATTTTGTAGCATCACGCTGTGGGAGATCCCACGAAGCAGGAATCTGGCTCAGTCACTTCTATTTCCCACTTTCCGCCGTATTCTTGAGGCATTATGTGTTAAATCAACGTCGTGCTTCGCCCCGTCACCAGAATGAAGAAATTAAAATATTTAAATATTTCATTCTCCCGAGTGGGAATCGAATCCATAACCAGTGCGTTTATAATCATACCATGGTGCCCGTGCGCCTTAACCTACATCATTCGGGTGACTTCATGTTACATAATTAAATATTTTCTACATGTATTTTTTTAATAAAAAAAATATAATCGGTGGAAAAACACGTCAAATAACTTTTACGAACATTTTATTGTACATACAAATAAACAGACAAAACTTCTGGATTAAGAAAGTCAGCGCAGTTTTTACAGGAACGGGAAATATCGGATTTTTCTACGGCGACGACAATTTCATATAATATATGTACTGTACACATTATAACATTAAATTTCTTTAAAATATAAAGTCACAACGTCCTCAATGTCATACATTAACACAAAGTAGAAGAACTACAATATAATCCTGTCATCCAATAACAACAAAAACCCTCTTAAAACTTGCCATTGTTCTGGACACTTGTCTCTCGTTCGCTACAAAAAATCATAGAATCAGAAAATTTCTTTGCAGAAACATGTCAAGGGATGTCTGTGTACACATGCGTAGTACAATAAACGCGATGTAACGCGTGTAGGCGACCACAGAGTTGAAATTAGAAATGGTGCGACTATAAACGCG
>JBAIZZ010000393.1:29941-42721 GCA_037355905.1 Heliconius aoede
CGAAATTATACTCCGTACTTTGTCTTTCAATAGGGTAGCTAGGGTATGCAGAGGAAGCCTAAGAACCTAGTATTAAACATTATCTTTAAGATTTCTGTTAACCAATTCCCGCTGAATTCTCTGATTCTCTCTGGTAACGGTCCACTCACCACGCTGTAGCGCGTATGTGTGCAGTCTTTTTGGTACCTTATATATTGGTAATTTGAGCATAATTAAAGAACCACTCATAAACGAAGCTTAGAACAAGACGTTCAATTAAATAACACTCATAACATACTAATAGAAGTTACATTATTACAACGCAGTTTCTTAAGAATTCAGTTTATAGTTGAAAATGGAAATGAAACAGAATCGAGAGCGCACTATCTTACCAATAAGTTCACAGGTTCCTTGTGCCTATACAACTGTGTGCGCGATACAGGCTGCTAGTAAAAAATGTTGCTATCAAGAAATTTTGTGGGCAACTACTAGTAAATAATCTGTCTATAATATTTAATAACTTAAATATTATAAGGAGAATAAACTAATATAAAAAGAACAAAGTAAATGACTAAATCTAACCAACTAAGAATCTCTGATGTTATAGTAGAATGTATAGCCGTAACTATACGGCGTAGAACGCTAAAATTGTACGTGTACATATGTATCTGAGCGGGGTCAGTGTAGAGGAATGTAAAGAGAGGATTGAATATTCAGACGAGAAACTAACCATTAATAACAACGGGGTTTAATGCTGTACTGGCACGAAAGATATGGGTAACTTGTCAAGAACCACTAATATAAAACTAGTAAAAACTGCGCTACTCATACGATAAAAAATATCATATGAATCTCCATCCCACTCACACAAGCTAAGTGTAAAAAGGACAAAATATACGACTAAAATCAACTATCTGTCTATAAATCTAATATTTATAAGGCCATTTCGCCTCTATCTGAATAAAACGTATCCGCTGTGTAACGTCTAAACTATCATAGTTTTATTTTTGCTATGCCACACATTTTTGCAATGAAATTTGAGCTTTAATGCTAAACTTATAAAGTTTAATTTTATATTATTGAACATTTTATACCTTTTTAACTGAGTATTTTGTGCTTACGTTATAGGATAATGTATTGCAATTGAACGCAACAAGCATGTAGAGACTTACAACTGCTTGTTATCTGAATATTTTGTAGTCTAAAGCGCGGCGTTGAATTGCGCCACTTAACAAGCAGTCGCGATTATTAAGTCGAAAGTGGGGAACGGAGTTTCGTAACACTAGGTTCCCTCTGCCTACCCTGCGGCACAGCGGGATATAGCGTGAAGCTGATTTTATTTATTTAAGATTCACATACGATACATGTTGACCCCAAAAATAACTTTCATATCTTCAAAGGGATGATTCGACGCACGTCCACAACTTTTGGGTAGAACCTGTGTATTACGTGACTTAATTATTGTTTCTAAATATATATTTTTTTGAAAATTTGTTATTGTATTGATTATCTCTATGATGTATCATAGTAATATAAAAAAAAAAAATAAAACCGACTATACAAACAACTTAAAAAGTGAAACAAAGAGTAAAAACCGAACCTGCAACCGTCATGGTTATATACAGTTCGATGCTTTCGTCGAAAAACAAGGAAAATATTATATAAAATAATTAAGTTTTTAACGTAAAAAAAGGACTTGAATATTTCGTAAGGGAAACTTTTAATAAACTCTTAAATACCTCGTAGCGTCGAAACCCTTTAAGCTTTGGTGTTAAAATTCTATGACAGCTTTATAAAGTTTTTTGTCCACTTATTAAATATTGTATATTGCTATATAGTTTGAAGAAAACAAAAAGACATGTAAATATTTTTTATAATTTCCATTACTCGAATTTGTGAGTTAGAATAAGAAACTTTCTTGTTTGTTTCAGCTACAAGGTTAATTTTGTATAAGCTTGTAGAAAAAGAAACTACTTCTTCACTATTTAACAAACTGTATAAATTGCAACTTGCCCCCAGTGGAGATCGAACCCACAACCGTCACGTTTACAGTCACATACTTGGGCTACGGCGCCATGACTGCCTCATACCACCTGATTATAATAAAATTTATAGAAAGAAAAACCAATAGGTATAATAAATTGTTTTGCGTTAACTGAACTCCCATCAGACCCAGATGTTTGAAGGTGGGAGAAAAATACTGTAAATCGTAAACCCTCGCCGCGAGAAAGTTTGTTTAAAAAAAAAACTTATAGAACTTGTTTTTTATAAGCTTTCTAGTTTCCGTCCACAGGTTCCTTTGCGTAGATTTTATTGAACTTAAAGTACGTTTTGCTTTCTTTGCCGTAGGAATTTCCGGTTATCCTCTCTTAGTGCTTAGTTAGGGCTGTGAGTTTTATGTAAGTCACTTTGTAATGGAAGAATTTTATCGGTATAGAAAAAAAAGCAAATATTATTGTCTATCCGTTACTATGGATAGCTTCAATAACACATTAAAGCGTCGTATTTCCAAAAATCGATATTTTTTTTAAATTTATATAAGTATCTAAATATACGCAATTAATCTCGTTAAAGAATTTCATTTAAAAAAGCTCATATCTATAATAATATCCATTACAACTAAAATAATTCTACATTTTCTGTCTAGTTTTCCAGACATTGCGTGGTAAGTGAAGGAAATCATCCCAAGTGCGATACTTTATTTTACTAGAATTATTTATATTTAAATAGAACTTGCGCATACTGCCAAGAGACTAATAAGAGCAGTATTATATTCATAGAAGAAATCTCAATAAGAACATATCTGGTAAATATCAAACTGCAAAAACGATTTATTTTCGCTTTATGTATAAGAGTTTTGACACAAAAACGTTTACTTTTACTTAAAAATGCAACACCTGGAGCTCGAGGCGTAATAACAGCGATGTATGAAGATAAGGAGAACTAACTGCCTTTGAAAATTCACGAACTACCCACACTTTGGTTGGTTCGAGAAAGTTTGTTAGAAATTTTCATATTAAAATATGAGTTCTTGGATTTTATCAGTGTTAGTTTAACTATTTTAGATTTTTATGCAAAAATTTCCTAAGTGTTGTGTTTAAGTAAATTCGGTTATTTATTATTTAACAGCTTCACGTTTCTTCCCATATAAGAGTTGACATCGGCATACTCTGTAAGAGGACACATATTACAACAAGTATCGCATGGTGAAGCTCAACGCCGCACTAGTATTGTAGCCGATAAGTTATTATCGAAACGAGAAAGTAAAAAAGTATATATTACTAATCGAACTCATAACCGGACATCCCATTAGTCATTAGTAGTCAACACAACTATTCTCACTACAACTAAATCACAATATTTTTTAATATTTAGGAAATTTAAGTTTTCATTACTTTTAAAGTAGAGCTTTAGCTAAAGCTTTTGCGTTAATATAACGTGCATTTAAAACGATGCATGGTACACAGGTGCATAGTTTTTTTTTAAAGTTACCAAATGGGGACATGCTGTATATGCATTATACCTACAAATGTATGTAGCATAAATGTGAAACGAGAAAATTTTTCAAAGAGATTCACAAATATATTCTGTTTATTTTCATTTTTTGTCTGTTTTATATAATGTGCATACATGCGATATTCATGTATAATAATGACGAATGAATCGAATTAAATGCGAATCCAAAACCGTTGTGTACAGTACAGTCATATCTTGTGAAACTTCGCTACGGTGACCGATGATACGATGAAGAATTACATAAAATATAGAAAGTAAAGTGTTTTCTTACTCGATTGTCCCCGTTATTAATTTAACACTTTGACAGCTCACGATTTTGTGTAGATTTATAAAATATGATTGTAATTATTTAATAATAAAAGTGAGTTTTTTAGAATTATCAGTTGACTACTTTAAAATTTTAAATATTATTCCATTGCACACTAAAAACAGAAATATTACTTAAGACACGTATAAAAATTTTAACGTAGCGTGCTTCGAACCCCCGCCCCTCGTACCAGCCAACCGCGCGTCGCCGTGAGAATAGACCTATATTTAGGTCAGGTTAGTGTAAATTTTTGAGAGCATATACATAAGTTTTGAAGATTTACCCTACTTTTTCAAGGCAGATTCTCTGCCACTACTTTTAATCAAAAACTATCTGACAGAGCAAAAACACGACAATGCTACTAAGGCGACATTACCCATTGATCCCAAATATATAACTAAAGCGTGCGATTATAATCTTTGTTTCTTTACTTATAAGATATATAATAGCATATATACATTTGTTTTATGTACTGCTGAAGTAAATACGAGTATATCCAAAGGTCGTCGCGTAAATCATGTTATATTCCACCTTCTAAGTCTTGTATGTCAGTAAATATATCAGTGTCGTTTGTTCTCAACCAAATTACTTGGTGGAGTCAGCAAGAACATTATCTATTTACTAATAGAAGATCCATATTTATATAGTAAAGGAAAAATACGGTATATAATAAAATTTTACTTTTTATAATGCGCGGCAATTAAATCACGGGCATTTATTATATATTTTGAATAAAAAAACATATTTTTCTTTTTGTATGTACTAACTTGTTCTTTTTTCGTCTACAAGTTAGTAGTGTTTCCTTTTTTTTTCAAAATATTCGCCGTGAATAGATTTTTTATTTACTATATCAATTTTATCTCCTTTTGTATTGCCACAAGAGTGTGAAAACAAAAATAATACGCTCCCACGAGTGGGAATTGATCCCACGACCGTCGCGCTTACGATGTCACCTGCAAGCGCGCCACGACGACCTCTTCACTAAAAAGATACTCGGCTTTATTATAAAATTTCTCCATAATTATTTATCCAGAAATTATATACTAGCTAATATAAGCGGCCTCACCACTTGTCAGACACACCTACTACATGTTTTGCTTAATTGACTCGAAGTTAAAATTAATTTAACAGTACAACAAATTTCTACTAATATAATATATTATTTAGTGAAATTCGATATGTTTTAATTGGGAAATGTATCATTCTTCTTGATAAGAACGTAAAGCTTAGCGACCAAAGTGTTTGGATAGTTTTCATGAGTCGTAAGTTCGAACTGTTGTGTTAAAAAAAATATATGCATGTATATATATTTTAAGGGTTCCACACTCTTTAAATAATAAAAGAACAATTATAAGATCACTCTGTTGTCCGTCTGTATGTCCGTCTCTCCGCCTGTCTGTCTGTCATGAGCCTGTATCTCAGGAACGATGGGAGATATTGGGTTGAAATTCAAACCATATAGTCAGATCTACGGCCCCATTTCCTGATAAAAAAACATATTTATATATTTACATATAAAATAGATATGGCAAAAAAGGCGTAGTTCGACACTATGAAGGGAATCAAAGTTCATTGGGTACCGGAAACCCTCGGTGGGCGAGCCCGACTCGCGCTTGCTCGATTTTTTTGATTGTTTGCGTAGCTGGATAATCAGAAATAAGATAGAAGTTAAAACACTCGGTTCTCAGTTTCCTGACACTTTTTGAGACACTGAGTTTTTGGTAGTGGAATACAATGTCCATAGATCTGGAACATATAAACCAAAAAAAAGTCCTCAAATACTGCATTACCGTTAAGTGTGTTGTTAAATAATAAAATACACTTCGCTGTATCCATTACGGGGGAAGCTACTCGTAGAGCAACAACATTATATTTTATATTACGTATTTAACACAAAATAGTGTCTGGAAAGCGTTACACGTACACGTACTACTTAAAATTTTATCTCGCAAAATGTAGGCAATGAAATTTTATATTTTACTAGAATTTACCTGTGGTGTGATTTTAAGCTTTAATTAAACGGGATGAAAGTAACTGTTAAGGTTTAAGTAGTCAGATATGTATGTATGTAAAAAATTACATACAAACAACAACAAATCAAAAATAACCGCGTTAACTTGTAAGCTTTTGAATCTTAAATGTTAAACTATAAAGTTTTGCTCACTTTTCGGTATATCATGTACTAGAACTTTTGTTTATTTGGTCAAAATAAATATTGTATTTTCAATCGTCAACGAAATTAATATATTTAAATTAGTTTAATTTGCCCGCTCTATCCAAACATAACACTGGGTTTAGTTCCAATATCTCCACACGTAATGCCTTTAAAGCAATTCTGATCACTCTTCTAATTGCTTTGCAGGATAAAAGCTTAAATGATAAGATAATACACCTTAAATTGGAGTATCCGCCGCCGCACAGTGTGAATGTGCGCGGCGTTAATTTCCGTTACATATATCTCTCGAAATCTCTCGAAACTTGGAGAGAATTTACGGAACGGAGTATAAAGCACGGTCGCGCACTCAAGCGGGATACAACGTGAAACAAAAAAAAGTATATATTTAATTCCATTTCACTGAACACCTTAATTTCTTAATTAAAATATATTACACACATTAAAAGTCGCTGCTGCAAATTAATTTATATTATTTAACAGACTGCGTTAATTGGAATCATTTATATGACACGAACTTTAATGAAAAATACAATGATAGTAAATCGAGGAATTGGCAGACGTATATTGACAATACGTTATTGGCTGTAAAAATACAGGAGTTTTCATTTTTTATGTACTTGTAACTCGTGCGGCAACTGTCATACAGTAATATTTAAAATTAAATATATTTTGAAATAAGACCGTAGTAGTAGAAAGTGTTCATGAAGAGTAGTGTAGTAGAGAGATGTTGTAAGAAGAAGAGAGAATAGAGGCTAGTCGTAGCATAAGCGTGTGACTGTAAGCGCGACAGTTCGTGGGTTCCATTTCCACTCGAGAACATTAAATATTTAATATTTTGAGATATACGTTGAGATCCGCGACACACGCAATGCTTCCAGATTTTAGCAAACATGTTAATGGCAACGTAGTGTCTTAACAGACGCCTGGCTACCTACCTAAGTGCAGGCTATAGCAGAGGCTGGAAAAAGTATTTAAATAAAAAATAAATTGATCTGAGAATTTATCGCCACAAATACTGTGGCCATAGACTATAATTGAATCGTAACTTCGTAGTGGTTTTATTGGTTATACACATAATATTTACAAATTTTAAGACATCGTGGAGCAGTAGGATAACTTCTGAGTTTAAACACGATGCTAGTGAGATCAAACCCCTCAGGGGAATAAATTATTGTCATTTAATCTACCAGAATGAGGATTTGGTTAAGTGCGGTGTTGAGTTCCGCCACTCAACTTGCGATATTACGAATTCAGAAGAACGAAGTAATTTAGTATTTAACTGTCTCAGCCTTTTGAACATTAATTAGTCTAAAATATCACTGTTAATACAACGCAATATTCAATTGACTTTGAATTAACAAGACAAAGAGCATATGAGAGTAAGTCATTCAAGTGCTGTAACCTAGATATACATTTTTTAGGGAACTTTAGCCTTGACAATGTCCATTATCCACCTAAATTTCGAGATACTGTATGATGAGAGTCAAAGAACTCAACGTCGCGTGTTATATAGTCACCAGAGCGAGTAAATCAAAATAATTCATTTTCCCGAGTACGGAATCAAACCTACCACACCATCTTTCGCGTTAGACACTGAGCCACCTATGACCTCAACACTACCTCAAACTGCTATACGAATTGTGAAAATTATTCACACAGTCTTCAGATTATAAAAAGTTTGTTTTACATTTTTGTTGCTTACACCACTTTGGTTTGCAGTTTCGTCGTATAATTACTTGTCATTTGCATGAATCGCGCAAAGCTGACCGCATCACAGTTCAATAGACGTGACTGTTAGATAATGAGCCATTGCTTTATATAAACGACTTGTAGCCCATAACTTCGTTTGTGTGGACTATAAAAAGAAAAATCAAGAAAAATAATTGATTAATGCTCCTCGACAAGCCAATTTTGGAGTGAAACCGACGAGTTTTATGTATAAAGAAGATTTTATTTGGAATCCAGTGATAAGACACTCCGCGCCAATTAAGTCATTTCCGTTCCTCATTTGAATACAGAATTCACACGCACAGTGTGTTGAATAGCGAAACTCAACGCTGCGCTTTGCCGCTGGATATATTGGTAAGGGCAAGAGTGGAGAAATTGAAATATTGAATATTTAATTTCCTCTTAAAATCTACCATTTACAAACATACTCTTGTCCCCTGCGCCACGACTGGCCTCAGGATAACTTGATGGTGAATTATCTTTTTTTTTCTTATAATTTATCTACGGGATAACAGAAAACACAGTAAGCATATAATTGACAGGAGATAGAAATTTAATATTATTGAATTTATTTATACCCTTCAGGGGTATTAGACGTCTTATAATCTTCCACGTACATACTCGTACATATAGAAACAAAGTACCTAGACCGATTATATTTAACGCTGAATTTTGATAAGGCTTGTTTCAAATTAGTGTTTTTCCAACGAGTAGGCGTTTTCTCCTTGATAAAACAATTAATTAAATAATATAATATTTTTATCGTGACCTTCTTTTGAACTTTACGCTGTATACAGCATACAGTGTAAAGTTAAAGTAAAGCTACATAAAGTAGAATAAACAGGGGGAACCTTATATTATTTGTTCCCTTTGTTTACTATCTCTTTATCAATCGTTTTTAAAAATATAAAAAAACATGGCAGGATGGGATTAAACAAAAATGGTATATAGAAAGCTCATAAATGTTTTATCCTTTTTTTAGTGTCACGCACGCAATTTCCTGATATAACAGGGCACAGAGAGAGCACCTACTGATAAAGTACGCTGATTCACATGACGTTATGAAAAATGGAACTTAACTACCCATAAAAAGAACAGAAATGTCTCTTGATCTCAAGATTTGTAGTATAAGTATAATTCAGAGAGTCACGTTACTCTAAGTATAACATTATTTATAGATTTTGTTTTTCAGCTTCACGCTGTATCCCTTACACAGCAGGGTAGGCAGAGGGAATTTAGTGTTAAGACACTCCGTTCCCCACTTTCTTCCGAATTCTGGAGGCATTACGTGTTTAGTGGCAGAACTCAACGCCTCGACACCAGAGCGAAGAAAATGGAAATATAAACGTAAATAAATATTTCACTTTCTCGAGTGGCAATCGAACCCACAACTGTCGCGTTTACGTGCGACATCCTTATGCCACTGCGCCACGCCGTCGTGGCGCTTCTATAAATAAGGCCATCTTTATTTATAGATAATATGCAAAATACAAAGTTATTTTAGTAGACAGCGGGAACCTAGTGTTAAGACACTCTATTCCCCGCGCACCATCCAATTTTCGAACTTCTGCTTATTGAGTTGTGGAATTCAACGTCACGCTATGCCTATGTACCATAATGAGGAAGTGAAAATAATTCATTCCCCCGAGTGGAGATTGAACCCGAAACCTCTTCGCTTAGACGACAGGCCACTGTACCACATTACCTCTAAAATAAAGTTATATACAATAGACTAAGTAAGTTAAGCTGACACTGGCCTTAGATCCACTTCAAATATTTTAATGAGTTAACAGTTTATTTAATTAATACTAAAATCTAAATAAAACATCTATTTTTATTAAAATAATAAATTGATAACCACTCGAATCCTCAATTTATATTGTCATTTCTTCATTCTGGTGACGAGGCAAAAGCGTGGCGTTGAGTTTCGCCACTCAACACGCAATGCCTTCAGAATTCGATGGAAAGTGGAGAACGGAGTGTCGTAACAGGAGGTCCCTCTGCCTACACTGCTGTGTGCGGGATACAGCATGAAACTGTTTTATTTTAAATATATAAATTTTTCTAATACAAATTGATCTAAATAAAGGTAATGATTTTACGATCTATTCAATTTGTCTTAACGAGTTTGATGTTTGTTTGGTTTAAGCCTAAAACGCGCAATTAACTAAAGCGGCGACACAGAAAATTAATTCTAACGACAGCCAAGACGCTGAACAAAATAACCGTCTTCCACTGAAATGAGCGATATTCAGTGCTATATAAATAAGCTGGTTAGCTACTTCTGTTTTGATTACATACTATAAATAACATTACATACGTGGATTTTTCAAAAAAAAGTTGCTGTCCGATCTTAATTTCCGCCCCTCAACACGCAATGTCAAATTGCAATTTCACGGAAAGTGGAGAATGAATGTGTTTTAATGGAAAACAAGTCCTGCATAAAAGTAGGATCCCAGGTTTCCTCTGCCTACCCTGCTATGTGAAGAGTACAGCGTGAAACTAAACACCAAATACTAAAAACCGATAATTACAAAGCTAAACAGTTAATCTTATTAAGCTTCACGGTGTATATAGAAAGGAGTTAAAGGGCTTCCTTGGTTAAAAGCACTAATCTCAAAAGTTACGGGCTTAAATAAAAAAGAAAGCTCTGTTTGTGATGAATCAGCCATGGGATATATTAAATCATGTTAGTTGTTTTGATTTAGAGCACCGTACTCTGAGACAGAATTGCCTTGGGCACTTGCTACGTTTGTTGTGGCTTCGATTTCCTATCGGAGGAATGAATAGGTTTCATTAATTCGATTTAGTATGAAGAGAAAGTCTGGCGTTTACTTCCTTTAATCAACGAGCTTAATAATTGGGATTTAAGTTGAATCGTAGAACGGATTGTCTTCTCTGCCTAACGAAGTCCCCTCTGCCGTTCCCTGGTACGCTGCGAAAACCATCAATCTAATTTATTAATATTATATATAACGCCTACTAAATTCTTTAAAGCAATATCACCTAAATGGAAGACCTTCTTCATTCTGTAATATAATATAATTTATAAAACATTTTCATCAACGAATTCCTAACGGTAACAACTGCCAAACGACTGGCACCTCGGTGCTAATTTCCAAGATTAATTGAAATTTTACTGAATATATATAATGTACTGATATTATCAGCTTCAAGGATGAGTTTAGAGTACAGTTCAGTGGAATTGCGTTAGAAAAATGTTAGAAAATTTGATGTGTGTATAGTTATTAAAGTAGAATGTACATAAAATTTACTAACTTTTTCAAAAAAAATCACAAATTGTCAAATATCTGCCGAACAACTAAAAATCGGCTCTCGGCCCTCTACACACAGACAATCGTAGATCCGTCGATCGCGTTTCACCTCGTATATATCAAATAAAACATATAAAGTTAAAACAACGATAAAATAAAATAAAACTATTTTCCCGAAGCTAAGTTACGCTACTCAACTCTACGCATAACCACGTTGTCCCATATTGTATGTAGAATTAGGCGGATAGTGAGAACAGTGTGTGTGTATAACTTGACATATGTGGGATATTCCATGAAGCAAAAATGTATATTGCATTAATATATAATATTAATGTAATATAATTTAGATAGATATATTTTAGTATAAATGTCAAAATTATATTTGTACAATGCTAAAATAATTTAATTTCATATTTATTACAGTTTAACGCTTCACGTCTTTTCAGAATTCGAAATTACTTTTCAGTTTTCATTCATATTCATATTATTGTGAATTCAAAAGTAGTAAACATCTGATATTTTTACAATCAATCCAGGGCGCCAGGGCATTGTTTCTTTTTGAAATGTCATTATATTCCATTTTTCACTAGTATATAAAAGTCGCATTCGGAAACTGACTGCCAAATCATTGGTAGTGGGTTCGATTGCTTTCGAAAGAATATTTGAATTATTTTCAATATCGCCGCTCTGGTCAAACAACACGCAGCGTTTTGTTCTCGCTAGCGCTACTTAAAGAGGATGATACTAATCGAGTGATAACCTAAAGGCAACCTAGTTTAATTTATTTTACGTAATTATATTATACTAAACTGCTGTCTTAACTATGGGGAAAAGGCGAGAAGCTGAAAAAACACTTTGTAAATATTTATATTTTTCCCAGTTACTGGTTCCGGCGTTGAGTTCCTCTATTAGATAGGCAATGCTTAGAAAGGGCGAAAAGCGAACAAAGTGACCAATCTCTAACTCCCCCTTGTCCTCTAAATTAGATTAAATTTTATAAAAAAATATGAAACTTTTAAGCTTACACTGATGAATTCTAAGTTTCGTTTGTTAGATGAGCTCCAGATTAAATTAATTTGAGACTTACTTTAAATTGCTTTCTTGTAAAGGCAAGTATAAAATAACTTTTTTTCAAAAGTACATTAAAGGCAAGTATGACAGACGAGTTTTTCTCACACATATTTATAGCTATCACAAAATCAATTATTCCTTATTTATTCTAAAACTGAAATTCAATCGCCGTTTATTCTGTGCCTCAAATTGAGTTTAAAATTTAATTTTTAAATTTTATAATTTTAATTCTATGATATAAATGAAATCAAGGTAACTCTGTCAAGTAATGTCATTGGAAGTATTTTAACTTTATGTTCAAAAACTCTAACACTACTTTTTCACGTGGTACAGTTTTAATACTTTTTTCAAAAGTACATTAAGGGCAAGTATGACAGACGAGTTTTCCCTCACGTATATTTTTATAGCTATCACTAACTCCATCATACCTTATTTATTTATTCTATAACTGAATTTAAATCATCAATTTTAAGTCTGAATATTTCAATTTTAATTCTATGATATAAAAGAAATCAAGGTTATTCCGTCAAGTAATGTCATTGGAAGTTTTTTAATGTAATATTCAATTATCAATACTAAAAAAATTCTTCAACTATTATGTTCATCAAACATTTTTTGATGAACATAATAATTTATCATGCACTCTTCAAAAAAATTATTGAATGAACCACACAATTTTTTGTAGCATCAAATACAGGATAGGTCCACTGTACTTGCCCGGGCCGTCT
>JBAIZZ010000393.1:42821-74589 GCA_037355905.1 Heliconius aoede
AAATAAAAGAATATAAATATATAAGAAACGATTTATTTAGTTTGCAAAAAGCATTTGATTACACGCACATGTCGGGCGCTACCCGCTGGTTAAATCTCCATGCTATTTTTATATTTATTGCGTAATATTATCATAATTACATCAGACGGGAACTGAACTCGTCATCTTTATGACCAAAAAAGATTTTCAAACTTTTTTTGATCATTACTTAATAAAATATGAAATTATATTTCGGAGATATAAATGTAAGTAATAAAATTAATATAAAAAATATACCACGTTCACCTTGAAAATGTACTTATAGTCGTGGGTTCCCATCTTATTGAATGAAAGCTTAGTCTTGAAATATGTTCATTTATAATAATTTAAAAAAGCAATATTTGTTTCTGCGATAGTTTATATCCTTAAAGGAAAATCAGGATTTACCTGCCTCTTGATAAAAAATATATATGTAATATTACGCAATAATATTACACATAAACATATAATATGTATGTCTGTTTGTTCGAAACAATTTAAACATATCTATAATAACGACGTCATTACGCTATAAGACTATATGATATAATTTTCTATTATTTAAAGAATATTTACATCGAGTTCACTTTTGGTAACATTATTTACTTTAAGACTACGAAGGAGACACGGCAATTACTTTTATATAATATATAAACTTTGAAAAAAATCAACGAAACATTGGGTGAAAATTTGAAGGAACACCTAACAAATAATAAAATTATCACAGCCCAGATAGGTAAACAATGGATAATCAATATAGTGTATATATAGGTTCACACTTTACATGGTGGGATGTATTACACACTGTAGAAGCGACGGCTGTGGATTCGATTCTCGCTCGTGACAGTGAATTATTTTCATTCCCCTTCATTCGTGACAAGGTAAATCACGGCATAGAACTCTGCCACTCATTACGCGATGTCCCAACAACGAGCCAAAAGTGGGAGAAGTAAATTACCTTAGTGTGAACCTTTTTTTTGTTGAAAAGATAGAGAACGGAAAGCAGCATAACATTAACTCTTTTCATCTCATATTGTATCAAGATCAAAGAGAATATAGATAATGCATTCTCGCGAATTGGTGTCGAAATCACAAACATCGCATAAACAGTCCAACATTATCACTTCACGAGTAAAATTTTTTTTTCTGAAACGGAGAAAAGTAAAAAGTGACGTGATCTGTCACTAAATTTACTGCTTATACAATATATAAAAAAAAAACAATGCAAAAATAATAATCAAAAATAAATATGCAAAAATGAAGTTTTCACTTTGTAGCGGCGTTTGTAGCTAGTTTTTTTCATGAAATAAAAGTATTAAAAATGAATTTTCAGAACAGACTTTGACAATATTTTTTAGTCAATATTTAAGGTTTCGAAGAAGAAATATAACAAATTTCTTAATTTCTGTAAAAATTGATCCTCTGAAAGTATTATATGAAACAACAAGCATTACAAAGATTTAATATAGTAAAACACAACATAAAATACATCTAATATAATATATGTATGTCATACACTGAACTACTTATAAATTACATTAAACTTATATATTGCTGTTATATTTCAACTAGACTAGATATATTAGTTCGATTTGTCGAATATAAGTACTAAAGAATCTATATACAGATTTGAAAAGAAAAAGAAAAACAACTAAATTGTTGTTATAATATGTTTTTTAAGCTAACATTCTCCATATTATTTCAAATAAATAGCTGCTAGTAATTGAATGATCAAAAAAAGCACGATGGACGGATTCAACTGAAGTAAACTAAATTCAACTGGGCAAAGTATAGTGATTTATAAATAACTATGAAAAATAAACTACATGTTTCGATAACTATAATAAGATATGATTTTATTTGTTGTTATTTCTAAAAGATTCACAACCATTTATTATTACTTTTTTACAATTATGCGCTGCCCACCTAATATAATGCAAAGGGATTTTCTAAATATAGCATTGAATATTATATTTAATATAATATAATATTTTTCCGGGTATATAAGCAATGGTCGTGGGTTCGATTCGAATTTTTATCGGATGTGTTTGTTTATTCCAAAAAAATGGTTATATATTCTTCTCACATAAAAATAATTCGCATATATATTTTTCCCAATTTTACAACACGTACATATACAGCCTGTAGCTATTTACTTCTTACCAGTAAAGATAAAAAGGCAGAATTATATACCTACTGGTGGTTTAAAATATTTAAGATGAAGATGATGAGCATAACGCTGTCACGACACTGGAAACTGCCACACTGTACACAATCACTATAGATTTGATTCTCAAACATAAAACCATATGAATATTTTCATTTCTTCTTTACATAAATTAGATACGACGTTGGGTTACGCTACGCTACTGAATTTTATCAAAGATTTTAAAACAGCAAAGGAATGATTCTAATTTTATTTTTTTTCTGAAATCTTCAAAAAGGTGGCAATTCTCCGCACATGATACTTAAATGAAAATTTGCATTAAACATATAATATGAATATATAATGTTGTATTAATTTCGTTAAGACCATTACAAGTTCTATTCAATACTTTACAAGTTGAGCTTTATGCTTATTTAAAAGGAAGACAGATTGACTTTTTAATACCACGTCTCATATATAGGCTGTAGAAATAAATACAATATTTATTTAATTTAAATAGAAATTTAAGACATTTTTTTTTTAATATTAAGAGGTAAAAATTTGTTATTTTTGACTAATTTACGTAAACTTTTAGTAATTATATTTATGATTGTAATTTGAGTAATTCTACAGCCTCTACAAATACTAATATGAGATCGTAGAGAGCAAGCGAAGTGTTATACGGACACCGACAGACAGATTTATGAGGAATCAAGATGAACATCAAACACGATTTACTTAAATTTTGAGCTAAAATGCTAATATTTCATCTAACATCAATAAGTTTAGTAGAAAAAATCTGTATAGTAATGTATTTTTTATTTGAATCTGCTACCTTTAGTTTCTTAAAGATTCTCTTACATATACGAGGAAAAGTATAAACACTCATAGTTTCATTCAAATTTTCTGTGACATTGTTAACTACATCTTTTTTGTAAATTTTACATATTATGAATCTGTTGTTTGACGTAGCAGGTCCGCTATAATATCATTAAACTGGTATTAAAATCCAGACAAATACTAATTTCTATGAAATCTAGTAATTTTCATACTACATTTCGCTCAAATTGTATCGTAAATCGATTTAATTATGTTAGTATTACAATGACACTATATAATAAACATTTTGAACACGACACAAACACATAAAATCTAAACGGTCGGTTACAGTTAGCACAATAATTACTTTAAAACTCGTCTATTGAAGCGTTATTTGTCCCCATAATCATAATCGTATCATCCTACTAATGTTTAAAGAGTTCATTGCAGAGTGGGTGTGGAAGAACACATACAACATAAGATAATTTAGCATTTCATAAATTTTATCAATTATTATAATAATTATATATTCTTGTATGATAAATAAAAAAAAATAAAAAAGTAATTAAAAATTATATCCATAGAATATATATTTTAATTATAACACCACCCACTCTGTATAGTCTTTAAATAAATTTATACCTACAATTATCTACAATCTTAAGTTTATTTACAGAGATTTACCGCTTATTCGAAGCTTTATTGGTACGTTTTCAAATTAAATGGAACAAAAACTTTCTCTTGTTCATTACTGAGCGGACTTTGAAGTTGTATTGATGATGGTGAACTCTATAGAGCTTATCACACTAAGCGATATTGAAAATTCTCAATAGATGAACAATTATTCTAAAGAAGTCTATATTATTTGACTATTTTGAATCAGATTGGAGCAAATATCACCTAGTGTTGATAAGTATTAGTATAGATAATATAAATGTTATTGTATAGAAATTTGATACATTTATTTCGTACGTAGATACATTATCATAATACGACTAATTCTTATAGCTATTCCGAATTAAAAATATATTCACATTCAAACGTTGAAAGTTGACAAGAGTGAAACAGTAAAAAAAATGGTTTTTAGTTCAAAAATTGTAAGCATAAATAATAAAAATCATATTAAAAATTGTTATTATATAAATGATCGTTTATATTTTTTATATCATCCTTTGTTTTCAAATTCTATAAATCTCTATATTTTAAATAAATTACACTACTTATTGCTACGAATCCTTCTTTATTTATGAACTATTATAAATATTACGTTCTATAATAAATTATATATAAATATATAATGACACATATACACTAAAGCCTCTATACTATATACACTTACATCTAATATATACATCGCGGCCTCGAGTGTACAAAACGATAAGTTTTAGGCCTATAACCTCGGTTTTTACTATTTTCAAAATCTATACAAAATTTATTTACAATAAATATACACGTTTCTATATAAATTAGAAAAAAGAAAAAAACATAAATTCAGACGAGAGAAAAATAACATCACTACATGAATGTTGACACAGACTGATTCTAGTTATATTTACAGTTCACTGTCACTTATATATTTCGTTGGATCACTAGGCCCGTCACACAGCAGTCACTTGGTTAGCTCTTGGCTAAATTCAAAGGGAAGCCAAGTCTGACGCTCGTCTAGAAGGGATAGGTACCCTCAGTTGCGCGGAACCTCGTCTATCTAACCTTTCCATGGCCTCCGAATCTGATGCACCACGACGACAGAAACTACAAAACGCACAAGCTAACGTATTCTTGAAAGCATTACGAAAGTCTCTATTGAAATACGCATATATGATCGGATTTAATGCTGAGTTAAAATAACCAGTCCAAAACATGATAACTGTCACGACTTCAGGATATTCACAAGTTTCACACAAAGATGTTGACACGTAAAATAGGAAAAATGGCAGCCAGCAGAGGATGAAGGCGCCCATTATGATCCCCAAAGTCCTTGCGGCCTTATGTTCTCTTTTCATTTTGAGTATATTTCTGTCCTTCGTTGGTGTGGTCGCATTAATATGTAGTGCTCCATTTTTGTCACCAACTTCTCTCGAATGACGATGCATTAGCATGGCATTACCTGCTCTGGCGTGAAGAGCTTTTTCTTGCCGGTTTGCTTCTTTGAATATAGCTAGATAGGTGAATATCATGATGGTGCAAGGTATCCAAAAGGATATCGAACTGGATATAACTGCGTAAGGCTTGTTTACTTTAAACATACATTGGTCTGGTGATCGTTCTCTTAAGAACTGGCTCGTTGTGTACCATCCCATGAATATTGGAGCGTATGATATTGTTATGGGACTGAGCCATGTTGCTGCTAACATGACAAATGCCATCTGCAAAAGAAATAAATATTTTTATCTTAATTTACTTTTTGCTGCACGTACATAAAAGCATCACTCGTAACTTTACACCTGTGCCAAGGCGTCGAGCTGATCGAACTAAGAATTCGGATTGTGACGAATCTCAACGGGGTAGTCAGAGGTCCCTAAATACCTCTTTCGCCACGTCCACTGTCATCAACCTCCTAATCCTCCGAAAGACACTTCGGGGGGTCCTCATGCTTTTTACATTACCTTCCTCCAGTATCTTATATACTGTGTTTTTGAAGGTCAACCAACGTCTCCTCTTACCTCTCTTACCACTCATTTTTCCATAATAAATCTATTAATTTAATTTAATTATGACAAGTGCAAATTAATGTTACTTTATTGACAAGATGTAAAATTACTTTTCATTGTGTCTGATCACTGCTATTAAATAATAATATTTTAACCATAACCAAACTGGCATTTTCAGTTTAACACGAAGATTTCTAATGAAATATGACAACAATACGAGTATACTATAAAGAGATTAAATTACTGCCCGAGATAATGTAAAGTGCTCTTAAAAGGTTTTCACAGTACGTAATTATAACATTCGACTTGTAAGAGTTTTGTTTGAAATTCGTTCAAAGTTGTAAGTCAACTTTATTTGTATCTCTACCCTCCCTCTCTCTACAAGGCCTTTAATAAGTAAATATATTTAAATAATTAACATGCTCTTACTTTGTTATTTAAATGGATTTTTAATTGGATCTTTATGTTAAAATAATTAAACATTATTATTGTTTTTATTGAATTAAGCGATTTCTATTGCTATGGTAGTTAAACATTTTTAATGCATAATCTCTACCTACTCCGCTAATAGGTGGAGAGAATATAGTATCAAGATACTCTGTTCTCTACTTTTAGAATTTGAGCATGTCAAGTGGTTAAGCTCAACACCACGAACATGAATAATTGTGGATACGAATCTAAGTTATGATATAATTTCAAGCCTTGTGGGCTCACTCGCGTTGTCCACTATGCTACGACGGCCTGCTTAATTTAGGAAAAAAAAACAAATAAAATATAATTTACGTTTTACGTATCGTCACTCACCTTTTTCGTCATTTTAATTGGATATTTCAAGGGTTTTACTATAGCGTAGTATCTATCCACAGATATACAGCACAAATGTAGTATCGATGTGGAGGTAAAGTAGACATCTGATGAATTCCACAAATCGCATATAACTTGGCCAAATATCCACTCGTTATAAAATTGTACGCTAAAGTTGAACGGCATCACCACCATCGCGACGAGGATGTCAGCAAACGCCAGGGACACCACGAAGTAATTTGTTATGACTCGAAGTTTTCTGAAAAGATATGTTTTTAATTACTCATATCAAGCAAATTAGAAAATTGTTTACTCTAAATTAAAATGAGGCCGTCGTGTTGTTTTATTGCCCTTCATATTTTTAATGCCTCGCTTTGGCAATGAGGTAAAATTGCGGCGTTGACCTCCGCCCCTCAACAGGCAATGTGTCGAGAATACTGCGACAAGTTGGGGATGAAGTGTCTTAACACGAAGTTTCTTCCGCCTACCCTGCTGTGTGCGGGATACAGCGTGAAGCTGATTATTATTATTATTATAAGTACCTGTGTCTCATAACACTGACTATAACTAATAAATTTCCCAGTACTGCCATGATAACTATAAGCAGCAGCACGATAGTGCGCAGTTTGAACATAACCGCGTACGTCCATTCTGTATCTGTATCGACGCCCGTCGCGTTGCCAGTCCCGTTGCGGGTCACGTTTACTTGATCCATAGGGGGTAGTCTGGAAACATTTGGAAATAAATAACAGTTTTTAGTGACACATTCTAAGTGCCCAAAATACAGATTATAGTGAAACAATTAGTGCCTAGTGCATATATATATACATATATTTAAGTCGAGACTTTTAAATCTATGATATTTAATTTATTTCTATTTCCCCGCCGGCGTAGATGAAGCGTGGTATTTATTTATATATTTGAATACATTATCCATTGCCTCAGTCAAATCATTTTTTAGTTGCTGAAATCATCGTACAAACAGATGAACGGATATTTTGAGCAGTACAGCACTTGGTCTACTTGTTAGCTGGCGCCACAGTTAGGTCAGTTATTTTAACAAGCTACTGTTACGGCAGTCTGAAAACTAACTTGAGTAAGTGACGTAATTTGTACAAAAAGATTAATTTACCTTTATGTTTCTCGCTTGTCTCTTTTTACACTAATTTCTTTATAGCAAACTACCTCGCTCCGTACTTGGTCGTCTTTAAGTAACATTTTAGTAGTCCCAATTTAAAATTTCAGTGAGATTTGGAAAAAATAATAATAACTTTCATTTTTTTCTTCTTAACCGTCTCGGATCTTATTTCAAGTATTCTTTTCACATACATCTTCAACTGTGTAACCTCATGATTTGTTCGTTCTTGTTTTGTATCACATTATCTGGAACAAGATAAAAAAATATTTTTAATTAAAAAAATATCGTGGCGGAGGGCACGCGACGTGCTCTACGTTGATGCTTGAATTCCAACTCTAGGGAGATAAATTATTTTCATTTCCTCGCTCTTGAAACTCGCGATGTCTCGAAAATTGGGTGGAACAGGAATGGTGACGGAGTGTCTTGACACTAGGTTCCCCTCGTATACCTTAATTTTTATGGGATGCAGTGTTAAGCATTTTTTTATTTTATTATGTTGTAACGTGTTGTAATTAACTATGGGCAGAGAAAAATAGAGAGATCATAAACACTACTACTATTAACTTATCACTCTTCTATACTTTCTAGAATCCGTTGTGGCACAGGGACACAAGCGTGCATCTCTAAACGGTTATGGATTCGATTTGATTCGACGGAATGCAGCTTTAAGCTACAATTTCTACCTATATTATTTTAATCTTATTAAAACAGACTATTAAGGATAAATTTTGCTTAACTCTATTAAATTTAAAATAAATATTTTTCTACGTCATGTGGCGTAAATGAAAATAATATTGAAAAATTGCTCATTTATCTACGATCTGACGGTAGAGAAAATAATTAGTTTTCACGGAGGTCATTTATTATCTTTATTTTTATAAAAGTATTATATTTTTTGAATCGAACAAAAAAAGCCAAGGTGGAGCAGTGGAACAGCGACTGTAAGCATGACAGTTATAGTTTCGATGACCACTCGGCTCGAGATTTGTTATGTCCTCGTTCAGGCAAGAACTTGGCATATCCTCGAAGTAGGGATCACTCGTGTAGGAGACGAACCCACAGCCCTAGCGTTTACATTAAATTCCATTGTGTCACAACAGAGTCTACAATTTTTATATGAAAATATAATGTACCCGGAACTCGCAGCTATAAAAATATCCAATAAATCTGCCAAACGCAGTCGACGGCTAAGCGAAACGTTTTGCTTTAAAATTATATTATTATTTTTTTGTTATTGAAGCCGTTTTATATGACTTTTAACAAAATGATTCAGATATAAAGAAATTTAGATTCAGTCTAGATTTTAGTTAGGCCTAAATTAAATAATCTATACAAAGTTTAGAATTCATTAATCTATCAGTGGATTGCTAAAATCAGCTTCCCACTTTCTGTTGCATTCTGGAGGCATTGTGTGCAGAGGCGGAAATAGTGCCGCGCCATGCCTCTACGTCAGAGCTTGGAAATATTTTATTCTCTCAAATGAGAATCGAGCCCACAACCTTCGCATTCACAGACCCCACGCGAAATATAAAAATAATAGAAAGCTTTATAAATGTCATTGTAGAAGATCAAAAGATCTCCAGAAAGTAAGTGATGGGTCAGAGCGAAGTAAAATTAAGTCGTCTGACCTTTTAAAATCTTGTAAAAGGGTCAATCCTTTAAGGGCTTGTTTAACGAGATAGATGTAGAGCTTATGTGTATTGTATGTATAGAATTTAAAACCTTTACCCAATTTTAACCGACTTTCAAAAAGACCATAATTGACTTACTTAGTTGTAATAGCTACTTCTATTTTTCCTCTTTTTCAACCGACTTCAAAAACGGAAAGGCTCTCAATTCACCTGAATATTTCTTATGCATATTCTTGTCAATATGCCGAATTAAGATTGAAGTCTTACATAGGATAACTTCTACGTACTCGTTCGAAAAGCATCTTTTCAAAATATAAGCGTCACTTAAATTATAAAATAAATTATTTTTTAACAAAAACCAAACCCAATTTAAATAATAAAATAGAAAAAAACTTAGATTTTATTAAACAAAAATAATTAAGGAAAGATTTTATAATTTTGAAGTCGGTGTCGAGCTAATGCTATAACAACCTTACTACAATATCGAATGACTAAAGCGTATTTGTTTTTCTTGAAAAGAAGAATTCTTAATATCTCGTGAACCAATCTAAACTGAGGAATGGGATGAATAAAAGAAGAAAAAAAATGAAGGACAAACAAAGTTCGTTTTATTGTCATCTATATATATTTATAAAATATTCCAAATAAAATGTTATTCCGATATTTTTCTTGGTTGTGGATATTTAGCAATGGTAGGTGTAGGTTCAAATTCATATCAGAATTTTATCCGCATTTTTAGTATTATATCAATTTAAAATTACATCATTGTATATATGTAATATCTTCGTGGATTATTGCGATCAATAAGACAAATGAATGGTGGCGATAAATTCTACAAAAAAAAAAACAGGAAAAAAAAGTATTTCCAAACTGTAGTTATTTTTCCGCTCTAAACTCCAATTGAACTAAAAATCTATAGTATAGTTCTTTAATTATAGCGTTCCGAGCGTGCCAGTTGGGCACACATCACTTCGCCAATGTCATGTCATGTTGTATGGAGAAGGCACGAAGGTGGTATAAACGGTTTGGAAAAATAAAAAAAAAGAATAAAAAATAAAAAAAAAGACAATGGACACAAAAAAATTGCCATCGCAGTACATAAGAACATATTGAATTAAAATAAACTCACGATAAATATGTTAAATCTTTTTATAACGTGATAATCCACAAACAAAAATTTGTTCATTTAGTAATATCGTTGTGGAACGGCCGACCCTCCGTATTTGTTTAGGCTTAAAATACTTTTACGCTTAAAAAATTAAAATTATTTTCTTTTTCTATTGAAAATGAAAAAGCTGTGGGAATTATGATAATTTTGAGGGTAATTGTATATTTTTCTATTATTTAGTTTGTAGATTTTTCTTTTTTGTTACACTGGTATGGTAATATAAATAAAATATAATACCGATTTCGCTTTCCTGAGGCCGCCATGGTGCAGTGAACATGGTCGGTGTGTGGATGCAAACGCGAGGGATGCAGGTTCAATAAAGGTATTCATTCCTACTAGCTTATATCAAACTTTTGGGAACGAACTTTTATCATTGGGAAATTATGTTTCGATTTCGTTTGAAAACTAGAAAACGGAGTATTTTGACACTATGTTACAAAAACATTAAGCAAAAAATAAAAAACATTATTGTTGTGTCGTGTAAAATTCTATCGATTTCACATTACTTTATTATTAGGCCAATTTGCATTAAATATGTTATTAAATCCAGGAAGTTGAAGTTCTGATACGTAGCCACAGCCATACAAGGGGAATTGTACACTATTAAGGTGACGTGATGATGGAACGAAGATATGAACAGTGATATTTTTGTGAAAAATTACAATAAAAATATGTTTATTTTGAATGTTGTGATTATTTCCTCGTATTTACAAATATTTATTTGAATATTTTGAAATTTTTAACGTTGAGTGTCGGAACTGAACGCCACCAGCGCATAACCCAAAAAAACAACACCAACAGGGAATCAAACCAATATCCGCTACATTTACATTTAGCTTGGGTTTCTCAATTCACTAGTCCATAAAGTCAATTCAGTAATTCCATTTTCCAGAATTAAATAATCATAAAGTGCAAGCGCTAAACGCGCTGTCAGCATCAGCGCCTAATCTCCCCCTGGCCTAGATAGTTGGGGAAAGTCTGTTTGTTTGTAATTCTCTAGTCAGTTTGTGTTATCTGATGTAATGTCAGCTTATTTAAAACTTAAAATAACTAGATTTTTATAAGTTATAATATAATAATAATAGTTTATATTCTTTTATATTTTTTACTTCCTTCTAATTAAGTGATTTCGAATCGGAATCATCTCATTCTATAGTATCAAAATTTCCAACTGTCATATTGTAAGCAGGTACTTATAATATAAGTACAAAACTATGATATTATAGAATGAGAGGTAAGACGTAGCGCAGAGCACAAGCGTGTGACTGTAAACGCGACTGATTGTTAATACGATTCCCACCCGAAGAAATTATGCCGAGGTAAAGCGCGGCGTTGAGTTCCGCCACTCATCGCTCTTAACTTTTAATTATGTGGCTGGGTCCATATGGAGTAGCTATCATCTATTTATCGTTAAACTAATACGATACATATTTACAATTACTGCACTAATATACAATCAAAGTTATGTTTACTTTCTTAAGCATATAGAGCCCTTTTTCTCCCGAATGTGAGACATTCAATGTGAAGTAACGGAACACAACTCCGCGTTTAGTCTCAATAATTTAAATAATATCGTAGAAATATTTCTTTTACATTCAAAAGCCGTCCAATCCTACCATGATTGATAAAACAAATAAACAAAGTCCCTCCTCTTCTAGAATATATTTTTAACGGAGTGTCGTATTATGCAATTTCCTTTTGTATTTCGACCTATGTATCGTATATACGCTTTTAGGAAGAACAAATATAAATAGATTACGAGTTGTTGTAATGACGGTTTATGAATACAAAACATCGTTTTAATGAAACAAGCTAGTTTAGATGACTTTGCACGTAATTATTTGATATTTGGGAAAACACTTAATCAAGTATTTATTTATTATAAATTCGAGATATTAGGTGTTACTTGGTGGAACTCAACGCCGCGCTTGAGGGGGGAAGAAGAAGATCGAACAAGATGAAAAGAGTTGTAATTGAAGATTCAACTAAATGTTGTATTTTTTTTGTATAGCTTTACATTAATACGATGATTCAGAATGGGAATCGAACCGACAGCTGTCACGTTTTCAGTCGCACGCTAGTGCCCCTGCACCACGACAGAGGCTGTGTTAAATTTGTATTTTTAGTTATATATTGTGATGACATTTTATAATTTTATGCATACAGTAATTTTTAAAATACTATAATATAAAGAGGCCAGGCGTGGCGGAGAGGCAGAAAATGTGATTGTGTGGATTCGATTTATACCTTCATTTCTTCACTTTGGCGCCGAGGCAACCCAAGCCGTAATGCTGCCTACCCTGATGTGTGCGGGATACAGCGTGCCGCTGATTTATTTCTTATTATTATTATATATTTTTTTTCATTTTCACGCTGTATCCCGCACAGAGCAGGGTAGATATTTATTTACGAGAAGTTAGTGTCGTAGTGTTTCACTCAAAGTCTCGAAAATTGGGAAATATTTTCTACTGTGCTATGCGCGAAAAAAACGTCATGTAACTTTTTTAAAGTAAAAATCAATATGAAAATTTTACAAAATAAAAGGTTTTATAATACATTTTATAAAATATTTTTGCAAATTTCAACGTTTCAGATTTCACGACTCTCGTAAAATATGCATTCGAGTTACAAATGTGTTGTGAACTACAAAACGTATTTAGGTTAGTTTATATATAATTTATTATTTTCGCGCTGTATCCCGCATATAGCAGGATAGACCTAGAGAAACCTAAAGTTAAGAGAATCCTTCTCTTATCGTATATACCGTTCTATATTTTAAGACATTGCATGTCCTAAGCGCTTTGTCTCACCAGTCTTTCTGTAAAAAAACCGCAAATCGGATCAGAACACGCGACTATCGTCTTACGCTCACAAACCACAAATGGCATACATAATGTGACACGTACCAACAAAATGAAGTAAGCGCGAATATAAATGAATATGTAATTAAATGAGCTTACGCGTTACCTACAAATGTATTCAGCATTTTGAAGCATTTACATTTTCGAGACAGTTAGTGTCATAACTGTATGTTAGTGTAACAGATGTTTTGATAGAAAAATGTATGAAAATAATATTTTTTGTATATTGGGGATAGTTATCTTAAATTTATAGGGAATAAATATTGATAGACCATTGTGGCGCAGTAGGACAACGTCTGTGTCAAAGGCGACTGTAGTGAGTTTGATTCACACTCGGGAAATAAAATAATTAACTTTTTCATTTCCTTGCTCTGGCAACGAGGCAAAACTCGGCACTGAGTTCCGTAACTCAAGACGGAATGCCTCCAGAATTCGGTGGAAAGTTCAAAACGAAAGTGTCGTTATGTGGAACGCAGTGCTACAAATATCATATATTGATATAATTTATTTATAACTTTACTTCAACTTTTACGAGCTTTGTTAAATTAAATAAATATAGGTTATTATGTCATTACATTTTTTTATAATTTCCTCAAGAAATAAGAAAAAAATATCTATGTCATCGTCACATACAATATCCACGCCTATATTTCTGTTGTATTAGCGAGAATAACTCATAAACTGTCCCTCGCGTAGAATAATAATGGAGCGAATTCCATTTTCAGGACTAAAATGGGTCGGCATTTATTAACTTGCATAGTTTACTTCATTCCTGCTTCTGCTTGAAGGCTATTGGTTATTATTATTGTAATATTCACTTTGATATTATTTTAAAGGTCACAGTGCGTTCTTACTTCTCCGCTCTGGTCGACAAGTCGCGGCGTTGAGTTCCGCCACTCGGAATTTATTGAAAATTATGTGAAAAGTGAAGAATAGTACAATAAATACGTTCATTACACATTTTAAATGAAAATATTTAACTGTATTATGTTTATGTAACTCATATAATATTTCACAAATGCTTTTACTTAATAAGTAACATAAGACGACCGGGATCTCAACACGGATATGAATGCAATCTGGAGACGGAAAGAGGAAATCAGTGGCAATCTATTCTTGAGATTTATCTTATATCTTATATTATCTCTGAAGAAGGTCATAACGTCTTAGCCATAGTTGGAATTTATTTAGCAACACTAGTGGTCGTTCTATTTCATTTTGGAGTCATGTAAAAAATATTTGGTTACCTTCGCCTCTATATCGTAAAGGGTATCTTTTATTGTAAATTTGTTATTTGTTGAGTGACGTAGCTTAACGCCGCGCTGTGTCCTGCCGCGTCAGAGTAAAATAAATCATTGCGATGAGAGGGAATGAGAAAAAATTCTGTAACCGTTGCTGTGCTTTTGTGGTATGCCATAAACTGATAAACCTATTTTAAAGTTTTACCTATATATATATTACCTATATATATATAACTTCTTAAATAGTTCCTTAATTCTGAAGGAACAATCTATTTTCTTCATTTCTTAGAAGTTTAATCGTTTCGTTATCTAAAATCAGATTATACTTATAATATCACCCAATTAGAAGCCATTGTGGCACATTAGAATAGCGTCAGATTGTAAGCGCGGCGGTAGTGGGTTCAATACCCATTAGGGGAATATACAGCTTTTTGGTCATCACCACTTTAACTGAAATTATCGTTTTAATCACTCTAAAAGCCTATTACAATTAAAACAAAAGAGATTTTGTCATAAATGAAAATATGATTTTCACAAACAAAATACCTAATAAAATAAGCGTAAAATAAAACGCCACTTGTCAAAAACTACGCACGTAGACATATACTGAGGAGATAAAGGTGACTCAGAAAAAAAAATACTAGACATTTGAGGCTTTCCAAAAGCACCACATTGGTAATGGCATATTGAAATAAATATATTCATGTTGCTTAAGCGTGGACATGAAAGTCATGAGTAAGCATAATTCAGGTAATAACATGGAGAAGACAAAAGTTATTACAAATTTAAGATATTATACATTCAAATCTCTTTGATATGGGAACAAAGCGTAAAATGTAAGAGCTTGATTTTCGATATATTATATCTACTTAATTATATATTTAAAAATGTATTATTCTTATTTTTTTTGCTTTATGGCGATATTATGATGTAGTAGGGTACCTAGAGATAACTAGTATTAATGCATTCAATTTTCCACTACGCGTATTGAAGAAAATGAACATAATTACTCCAAAAGCCTATATTGAAAAGAATTATCATAAAGTTATTTCAAAATCGCAGATATCTAAAAATGGGAACTAAAATAAGAGCGATCTCATTTTTCTTCCCATTCAATCCCACATTCATCACATTACTTTGAAGTTAAAATGACTTTTCCTTTTTGCCACGATACTTGAGCTTAAATTTAATTTTCGACAGTTAAACGACGCGACGTTCTGAAAGGCTTTTAGTGTTAATAGGTCTTTGGGCCCTTTGTAAGTTGCAATCTAGATATTTCTAATTATTTGCGAGGCCGTCGTAGTGCAGTGGGACAACATAAAAGCGACGGTCGTGGATTCTAAATGGAATGTTCCAATCTACCAGCTCTGCCAAACAAGGTGCGGCCTTGAGTTCTGCCACTTAACACATAAGGTCTCGAAAAATTGGCTAAAATATAGGGAATGGAGTATCTAAACACTAATATCACTCCGCTGCTATTGCTGCACTCCTGGAAAAAAAGAGCTTGGTCACTGATTCTCTCAATGTGTCCAAATCACCTGAGCAAGTTTTTCGTTATTTTCACTTTCACATTATAGGTTGGAACGGACTTATCATGAATTAAGGTATGCCATTTTAAAGGTAAAAGTATACAGAGTTCTCTTATGGATAGAAACTCATTTAGCTTTACTAAGTCCACTGAATGCATTTCACATCTACCGTTTTCGTCTCGCCCAATAAAGGATTTTATTATATAGACATAATAAAATCTTGTCTTCAATTTTTCTATACGATTCTAACCCTACTCCATTCGATTATGCTTCTATCATGGATTGTTTGCGAAATTGGAATCGTTGCTCGAGCTTTTGGGTCTTCGAACTTAATGTTTCGTGTCGGTTTCGATAGCCAAAGACAAACTTAAATGTTTCTACGACATATACTTCGCTTTGCTAATAAAAATCTCTTTTTTATTAAAAAAGTATGCAAAGAAAGACCAATTTAGATGATGTAATGTAAGAAAACTATTTAAAATTCGTATTAAATATATGAAATTTCTTATTCTGTTAAAAACAAATGCAGCGTCTTGATTGTACGTTCTCTTTTAGAATAAAAAAGATTGAAGCTGATAGAAAAATCAATTGGTTTATTATACGGTGACTAACAAAAACATTAACAAACATTCTGTATAAATATTATAGTGTATATAAAAGGCCACTCACCTAAATGTGCCTTAAATTTTCAAACTTTATAGTACAATAGAGTAGTTTTGGTACTTACTGCCAGCACTCCTCTATTGGACACATTAAGTATATACTTAGTATAGATCCACAGTACTCAATTTAACAGAATAGCTCAGTGATACAATGAATGGATCTAAAATAATTTTATAATTTATATAAAAAAAAACCCGACTTCTTCAATTTCAACCGGCTACTTCAAAGAGCTGAACACTCAGTAACTCGTTTTGTAACCTCGTGAGTCCTGATATTTTTTATCTATATTAAGATTAATAATTTCATCGCATATCCTATAAAAAGTACAAATTCTATTATAAGTATGGTTTAAGAACCGAGATTTTAGTAGCTTCTTAATAGAATTATAAGTTGATTCATTTTTTCAGCTAGAACAAACATTATATATCTAAGGATTTTGACGTCAGGTAGGTTGGGGTTTAATGCCGAAATAAGCATAGTGGAATTTGTCCGTTACAAAGGAATCTCAGATTTTTGAGTTAATAAATATTTATAGGTTATTAGAAAGAATATGGATGGCATCATTGCAATCAAAATAATCAAGTTTTATTAAACATTATATTAAACATAAAAAAAATAAATAAAAAGAAATTATAAAATCTAGAAACTGAAGTCCTATGTAAATCAAAACTATTATATTTTTTATAGTAAATTTAAAGAACAACATAAAACATACAGAACAACAAGCAGGTAATGTTTGGGATATTGCCGCTGTATTGCCGGAAACACTTGGCTCAGGGATCTTCAGTTCTTTCGTTCGGCGTTGAGTTCCGCCACTCAACACGCAATGCCTCCAGAATCCGGTAGAAAGTGGGGAACGAAGTGTCTTAAGATTGAAATTCCCTCTGCCTACCCTGCTGTGTGCGGGATACAGCGTGAAATTGAAAAAAGAACACATGAACGTTGGAATAATTACGAAAGATAAATATATCAATTTGCTGGGTGGTCTGCAGCGCAGCGAGTAATATGGCGCGGTCGAGTCACCTTTGCCAATGATTAATAGAGGCATCCGTCACGTGGTGGCAAAAACCGGGCAGAAATGTGCGCTTATTGCTGTGTTTTCATTAGGTGGGTTTTTGTGTTTGTGTTTACTTAATGTAGTCGTGGATGCTTACGTTATTTGGTAAAAATCATGTTTTATTCTTTGGTGGGCACAGATAATAAAAGTCAAAACCCTCCCCCTTTCTGCCCAAATTCAAGACACAAAAGTGAGATAAGGTGGAATGTCTTGAAAATGTATCGAAAAATGGATATCGGAGTGTCTTAACACTAGGTACCCTCTACCGACTTTGCTATTTGCGGGATACGGCAAACGAAATTAAACTAAATTAAAGATTATATAATAAAAGATAATGATTCATTTCTATAGAGAGCGTAATATGCCCTTCATTAAATTCAGGGCGGCCTAATTTTGCTTTGGAATAAAAAAAACCCTCTAATGAAAACTCTTTTTGAGAATTTAGAAAAAGGAAAGGCGGGTTTGATCAATGTAAGGGAAGTATAATTGGACGGTCACAGAGCAGTGAGGGCTGCGAGATGTAGATGAGATTTTTGTCACTTATAAGAACACAAACGTCTTTTTATTATTTAGTATGTTGTTATTAATTATTAAATATAATTATTTATTTTGCGGAAAATAAAGAATAGTGTGAATCATTATTGGCCAGCTTGTCAGTGCCGTTGTCGGTAAAAAAAGATGGATAGAAATACAAATTAACATATCGGTTAGTATTATAATTATGCCGTTGTAAAAATTCTTGTGGATAGCTATATTCGAATCCAGAAAAGGGTCTAGTTAACCCGTTTTTGAGTTTGCCAATAAATAAAAAAATATTTTTTTTTTCCTACTTTATATAAATTATAAATGCCTAATCGGCATCTAAGATATGAATGTAAAAGAGATTGTTGTGTTCAAGTAGAAAATATATTATTTTATATGGAATAAAGTAAACGAAATTATTATTTTAATTATTCTTAATACATTAATATTCCTTTGTTTTCAGGAGAATTTTCAGCTGAACTTTATTTAATAATATAAATTTTCACTACACAATTGTTATTAAAAAGCTTTATTTATCCCCTTATTTCTTTGAACTTCGCACTGGATCTCGCATGTAGCAGGATAGGCAGAGGCCTAGTGTTAAGACACTCCGCTGTCCACTCTCCGCTGAATTCTAGTGGCATTGCATCTTGAGTGGTAAACTCAACGTCACGCTTTACCTCACATTATTAATAATTATTCTCCTATACATACAGTGTAACAGTGTCACTCAGATAAATGAATACCGCACTGCGCTATTCGTACATACATAGTTCCAATATTGTAGCTATAGCAAAACGTACTTACATTTTTATAAGAACAACAACGTAAACACCGTAGCTATTAAAAGAGAAACTATCTGGCTATGGTCAATGGTAGAGAGTTTAAATCTTGCTTGGGGTAAATTATTTATAAAATTCTTGAAAACCGCATACATTTATGTTTATTATGTTATTTATGTATGTAACCGCATAAACCGCACATGTTAAAAGCGCGTAAATCTATGGAAGGCAACTGTGACTTATGTAAAAATACATTAACTAACATCAAACGAAAATACAGGATGTGAAAAACTGAAGGGGAGCTAAAGCTTCCCCAAATTTCTACGAGAACAAACAAAATATTGAGGCCAGTAGTGATGCTGCGGCACAAGCGTACGACTGTAACCGCGACAAGTTGTGGTTCCATTCCCACTAGGGATGAAATGTTTAATATTTTAATTTCCTCGCTCTGGTAACGAGACAAAGCACAGCATTGAATTCCACCACTCAACACGCAATGCCTCCTGAATCGGACGAAAAGTGGGAACGGTAGTGTCTTAATAGGAACTATGTATCTTAACACTAAGTCTCCAAGTCTGGCTTCTCTGCTATGTGCGGGATAAAGCATGAAATTAGTAAGTACAAAAAATTAAACAAGCAAAAAAAGCAATTACCTATAACAATTAATATAATTATAAAACACATAAACATAAATTTAACAAAATAATTTAAAAAAAATAAAATATTAAAGAAAAAATCTTACTCCGTACTGAAATACGGTATAATGTAAGCTAATGACATTACATAGAAATAAAAATTACTTATTTAAATTTATTTATAATAAAGTGTTAATTTAAAGAAATTAAGTTTTTTTAGTAATATTAATAGAACGAAGTGTTTTCACACTAAGTTCTCCGGTTCCCTCTGCCTACTTGCTATGTGCAGGATACAGCGTGAAAAAAAATTGTTTTAGTTAGCCCAATATTAAATCTAATAAATATTTTTACACTTACATTGCAAGTCAAAGTAGACTTATTCGACCACATCACGGTAAATGAAATTGATTCATTCCCGACAGTGGGAATCAAACTCACAACTGTCACGTATTCAAGTCGAAAAGAAAATGTGACTTATTTAAAGATTGAAAACTTAAATGAAAAGATCTTTTAAAAGCAGTTTTAGCATATCCATTCTACTCTATGTAATAAATGACATTTTGCAGATTGCTTCACGGAGCGCGCGCAAGAATTGACTTTTTAAACGTTTTTTTTTTCCTACCTTCAATTTGTGTCCGTATTCAGAGAATAACAGTTAATGAGGTGCGCAATTCTAAAAAGTACCTCAACTAGTAGTAATGTATACCTATTGTTATCTGAATTAAGTCTTTTTTTTTAAAGATTTTTTTGTATTTGAAATGTGGTTTCTTTTGTATTTTCAAAATATTTATTTTTATTTCCCCGCTTCGGTTGGCACGTTTCGATGATTAAGACAATAGGGGACGGAGTGTTTAAACACTAGGTTACCTCTGCCTACCCTTCTGTATGTATGTGTATGTGGGCTAAAAGCGTAGAGCTGTTTTTTTAATTGGCATATAACGTGGAATATAAAACGGTAAGATGCAAACTGCGGCGTTGAGTTCCGCCATTGAACACGCAATGTCTTAAGATGTTATGATTATGATTTCTGGTGTCAAGACTACAAGTAGACTACGAGTGTATTTCGTTCTTCGCTGTCGCTCGAAATTGAGACGTATTGAGTGGCGGTATTCAACATTGCATTTCATATTACCAAAGCAGACTAAAAAATATCATTCCCCCGCGTGGCGATCGAACCCACGATCATTGCGTTTACAGTAACACGGTATCCTGCCCCGTTAATGCATGACCTTATCCTATCCTATTTAATATTTTAAATATGAAAGTTTATGAGAATAGACATTTGTTCCTCTTTCAATTTCAATTTATGTAAAGATATTATAAGATTTGACTATAATATAGAAGGTAGTGTAGACAGACAAAGCCGGACATAGGTCGCTAGTAGTACGCATATTAAGCTTTAAATTCGCAGCTTAAAATTCGAAGCTTATTTTCAGTAGCAATTGTTCTTTTTTATTGCAGCGATACAGTAGTTACAGTAAGTTATATGAACGAAATTACTTTTTCCGCTATTTTGGGCTTGGGAAATGAATGCACAATATGCAACGGTTACAGGTTCAAATTCTACTGAGAAATAAGTATAGGTAATTTATACTAATAACAAGTATGTTATAAATAGAATCGCTGCCTACTCAAGAGAGCAAATTATTCAAATTTCACGTTCTGGCACTCGAAAAATGAGAAGGGCAGTGTTTTAACTACTTTTTGTCTACACTGCTATAGGTACAGGATACAGAGTGGAAACGACCCACCATCCCCTTTACAAGCAAAGCAATAAACGTCGTCCGCAGAACCTCGGCGATCTGAATAATTTTAATAGGATCAAATCATTATGTGCCATTAGACATATTACCCGAATATAATTGCACTATTAGTTATATATTATTGTATCTACTTTAGATTAAACTATATTGTTGCCGTCTCTAAGAATGTTCTCTCAAATATAATACATTTAGAGTGGCGTAACTCAACACCGCGCCTTGTCTTACCAGATAAGGACATACATATAAATAAAATTGAAGGATCTTTCTGTGATTTTAATATAACCGTGCATTTTCAAATGCATACATTTACATAATAGCAAAATACAAACAAATAATTTTTGTTGTCAGTCTGTCGTAATAAAACAACTATTACGAAATTCTCGTAGGCTCGGAATTTACGCAGGAAAAACTATGCGCGCGTACCTTCCGACGCGAGGCAGATGTGGAAAAAATAAAAAAAAATCTGTTAAATAGAACAATGTTTGCAAGCAAAACTTAAATTACTTTTTATTTAGTGCTTAACAGTGTTAATAACAGTACTACAATAATTAATATTTTTTTCTTAAATATACTAAAATTAATATTCGTATTGTTGAAGTGGACGGAGTCGCGCGGAGGACGTTAGTATTGGTATATAAATCTATTCATCACAGAGTAAGTAAAAGATAACACAAAGACGAAACTACATTAATCAGAAAATTTAAATGTGGCATGTAGGTAGGCTATGAAGTGTATGTACCAATTTGCTCTCAAGAGTATTTTTCGAAATTGATAATTGAAATAAAAAATCCGAATTTTCCATTTTAGCTCGACCACAAGTCATTAATATAATAAATAAAATATTTTAGGGTAGTTACAAATTTTCCTGGGGTTTACTGTTATTTACTTAATGGATATATGTTCCCCACAAATCGTAATATCCGTCCGCTCATTATGGAATGCCATAAAAGGACCGGAGACCGCTGACATACGAAAATAACATTTTATTATATACGTTCCTTCTGCAGAAGAATTGTATCGAATGTACATATTAAAGCTATACTTGTAACTTACTTAGTCTGTAAACGTATTTGTGGTATGTACAATGTACATATAGAAATATTTTATAATCCTCGAGTAGGAATCGAACCCACAATCGTTAGCGCTTAAAGTCACACGCTTGACAAATCTTTTTTAATAATATTATAAATATATTCTTACAAAATAGAAACTGAATACCGTACTTATCGAATTATACTTTAATTAATTTTGCATCCACTGCGCCATATATCATTTAATACTATAATTAGAGCGGCATGTATGGGAATGCATCAAAGGTGAAATGATCATAGACTTGAATTAGAAAATTAATCGAGAGTGGTCTCGATTCACGACGAGTTAACAGTTAGTTGAAATCTATATATATAAATAAAATTTATGGCTCTGTCTATGATTTCAAAATAACAGTGTTGTCTGCTTATAGTGTACATTTTTTGTCTGTCTATCTTTTTGTTTATCTGGGCTAATCTCCGAAACAAATGAGCGGATTTTTTTTTACAATGTCTAAATCTCACCTTCCTATATGAAAACAAGAAATCATATCTATGTTAATTTTTTATTTCCCTATTCTCGTTAAACACAGCGTTGAGTTCCGCCACTCACCACGCATAATTTTGAAAATTATGCTGGAATTTAGAGAGCTGAGTATATTTATCGCTAGGTTCCCTCTGCCTACCCTGCCATATGCAGTATACTGCGTGAAAGTAAATAACCAGTAGCAGATGCATAAATATAAATTAATCAAAGATGGAATGTAACGTACATTTTGGTTTGAATTAGAACATTTTACGACTAGCTAACAGTTAGTCCAATGATTTCAGTTTATGAGCCCTATACCGTGTGAATAGTAATGGCATTTATATTACACTTATATTAAAATTATATATCTTTTTTTGGTTCCAGTTTTAATCTTTGATATGAATATTTTTATATAAGCAAGATGAAGTTAGTGATAAATCACTACATGCAATATTTTCGTGACGGCTGTGGGTTCGGTTACTACTAGAGAGAATAAACTATTTCCTTTTTCATTCTCCCGAGTGGTAATCGAATAATACTTTGTTTTCTTTGCTCTCGTTACTGAACAAAGCGCTTGTCGTTGACTTCCGTTACTAACGACTTAACGAAAGGTAAGAAAAATTGGGCGATGCGCGGGAAACGGAGTGTCTCATCACTATGATACAATAAGGTGAAAAAGCATAAAAAATCATTAAGTTACGGTGTAACAGACATATTTATTTTATTGAGACTGAGATGTATGGAGTGTACAGTCGCACATTTGTACCCCTGCGCCATGACAGTCTCAAAAATAACTTTGTTTATTAAGTGTGAAATCAAAATATTCAAGAAACAAACGATTTTTCTTTTTCTATTCCGAGTATAGTGAGGTAGACAGGAGGAACTTCGCGTTAGGACACTCCGTTCACCACGCACCACTTTATTTTTAGGGTATAATGTGTAGAGGCGCGGACATGTGGAGTAGGTAGTGATAACCTAGTGTCAAGACCTTACTTTGACGATAAAACTATTTTTATATGAAATAACTTTTTTATTTTTTTATATTGTAATATATTTAAGACATTTAACATTTAAATAGGTATTTGTTTTAGAATATATTTTTATTTTTTGAGATATAGAATAATAATTTAAAAAAGGAAAAAGACAAAACGTCATCATTATTTTATATACACCATTATTACATTTTTGCATATGTCTTGTGTCTGTGAGAAAGTTCAGGTGATTTAAATCGATAAAGCTACTTAATAAAAGCTTCCCAAGGCCTATGATGACGTCAAATGCATTCTAGGTATAATTTGACTTATAAGTGAAGTAGTATCTGACTAAGATATACTCGTTCTCTCTTTTTGAGTATTTTTCATATATTTTTATAATAGCGGAATAGGCAAAGGGAAATTAGTGTAAGACACTCCGTTCCCCACTTTCCGCAGCCATTGCGTGAGTTTAATGTCCCGCTATGCCTTTTAACCAAAGAGGAAAATGAAAATATTAAATTATTTATATTTATTTCCCTGAGCGAGGATTTTTTTCCCCTCATAGGCCAGCAACGCCCACGGGGTCGTGGGCGGCGGTGATCACTTACCATCAGGTGACCCGAACGCTCGTTTGCCTTGTCCTCTCCCATAAAAAAAGAGAATCAAACCCACAACCGTCGCGCTTACACCGCTTGTACTCCTGCGCTACGACGCTATCTAGAACGAATATTAATAAAAATATATAAGAGGTTAAGTATTCATTAAGATGAACAATAAAACAAACAAACTGTCGATCGTAAACTTTACTTTTCTTGGAATGAGAAAAGTAAATGTTGGACATTATCCAAGTATGTCGACCCTTCGCTTGTACTTATTATATATACTTTGATTATTTACCTCTTAATTTATATATAGAAATCTTTTTGTATAGAATATAAAGAATTCGACTTTCTTAGGTCAAACACAGATACAAATATTAAAAAATAATAAGGGTCAGTCGCGGTGCAGTGGCCCGAGCGTGCGGCTGTAAAGGCGACAGGTTTTGGGGCTGATCCCCATTTGATAAAATTAATTAAATAAATATTAATAATGACATAGCATGTAATTTTCTTCCTCTGGTAACGAGGCAAAGTGCGGCGTTGAGTTCTGTCACCCAACATGCAATGCTGACACTAAGTTCACAGATTCCCTCTGCCTACCTGGCCATGTGCGGGATGCAGTGTGAAGTTAAAAAAAGTCATAATAATTATATTTACCAAATAACTGGTCCTACATCATCCACTCTATGTTGAATCAGAGAAAGCCCATAAATTTTGTTTTTGGTCAAACTAATAAAAAAATCAGTAAATAGTCTGTTTGATGGACGATTTTTTATTTCCTTCTTGAATATTATCATCAAGTAGTATTTAGTATAGGGTGGAGAAAGAGTGTCTTAACATAAAGTATTCTGTGCACCCTACTATATGTACCAAACCTTGTGTAACCCAACTTACAATATAATATACGCCTAAAAGCAGTTTTTCTATCCGTCAAAATTCAAGATTTCGCGTGTTGAATGGCGGAGCTCAACACTAAACTTTGTATTAAAAACAGTTCTTATGATAAATATAGTTCTATTTTTGATTGCATCGCTTATATATTTATAAAAACGGAAAAAACAAATTTACTACTACTAATAATATACTCTATATTTTCCCAGAATTATAAAAAGTACACAAAATGTAATATTAGCTGTTCTAGCGTGCAGAATTCCACAACGCGTCACGATAGCAATTGGACGTCGGTTACACCGAACTATTTGAATGTGTATATATTTTTTATAACATTAAAAATACATATATTTTGTTTTTCAGCTTCATGTTGATCCAACACATAGCAGGGTTGGTAGAAGTAACATGGAAAACAACTTATTCAAGCACTGTCGAATAAAAAAAACAAAAAGTAAGTATAGAATCCGCGCCCCCCGCTGTAGCTGCATCCCTGCGATCCACTGCTACAAATGCAAGAGACAACTTTGAAGGGCGTTGGCTCTGTAAAAGCCAAAATTTCACAACTTATATGAAACTTATAGCCATTGTGTTCCTATATCTTATATTTAGTATTATTTCATATAGCTTTGTTTCTCTACACAAAAACTGGGGGATACGTGGGGAGTGGTGTCTTAACACTAAATTTTCCTCTGCCTGCTCTGTTATATTCAGCATATAGAGTAAAGCTAAAAAATATAATATTTAAAAATATTTCTTATACGTTCTAACAGACATCCGTAGTTGGCATTAATATGACATTAGCAACAAAATATCAACTCCTGTAACAGAAGGTTTTGATCCCGTTCGTTTTAATTCACTTCGGAAATAACGATTCTGAATCACGCATTCTTTTTATATAAGTTGGTATATACAATTATATACGGGTGTACATACATTTAAGTACGAAAAATAATTTGTTTTTGAGAATCGAACCTGTATTTAGAGTCGATAAGCTGATGTTTTGAATGTTTGATTAATCAACTCACAATAGGTTTAAGGGCAAGGCAAGTCGTGGCACAAACGCGGGTCTGTGGATGCGGGTTCGATTTCCATTCGAGAAAATGAAATATTTAAGATTTTAATGTATCCTCTCTGGTATCGAGACAAAGCGCTGCGATCAGTTCCGCCACTCAACACGCTCAATACCTCCAGAATTAGATGGTGGGACGAATGCGTTAAGACACTCTAATCTCTCTCTCTCTATACCCTTTTATATGCGGGATACAGCGTGAAGATTAAAGAAAAAAAAATTAAGTAATCCTAACAAACAACTAACAATTTAACTAGCATACCAAATTTGAAATCTAAGCCGAGTAGTTTCGTTTGTGTGATTGTTAATTTATTTTTGATTTAAAATTCCATCAACTTTAACCGTCGACGCTTTTTATTTTTACTAAAAAAGTACAATAGTAAGTAAATATATTCGCAATGTATGGAACTGAAGCCAAAATGGTCTATCCTGTGTTTTAAATAAAATTTTAAATAATGACGTCATCGTGTCGAAGTTCATGATCGTGAAGAAGTCTCATGATAGTTTCGATTTCCACTCTTCGGAATGTTTATTAATTAATTAATTTCTTTTCTCCGCTCAGGTAGACAAGATCCAGCGTTGAGTTTCGCCACTTAACAACTAAATGTGAGAGGCGTAAAATTTATTAAAAAATATATAGATAAGATAACAGATAAATATATATAATAGATAGAAGTAGATAAAGTGCGGAGTTTATTTCCAGTTTAACACGCAATATATTGAAAATTTCGCAGGAAGTATTGATTGGAGCCTTTTTATAATTTTTTTAAGGAAAAAAACAAGGCAAATGAGCGTACTTTTCACCTGATAGTAAGCGATCAACGCCGACCACGACCCCGTGTAACACCAGAGAAGACTGGAAGACTGGCGGGCGATACGACAAATAGGTTTATTTGTCAAATGGGTTTATGCGCAAACTTGTGTTTTTAAGTCTGGTTATACCTCTTTTTACCTAGAACTTTCACACGCGTGCAATAAAAATATATTGATATTCAAATCTGTACACGATCTCTTTGTAAATACATATTTTCCATCTATACTTTCTCTCTTTTATTTTCACATCGAAACCGTTTTCCGTAATATGAAATACATACTTTCAAAATGCAAATGGAAATTTCTGTTTTGAAAATATAAAACGTTGACTTTACGTGCGTAAACGTGATAGGTTGTGGGTTCGATTTTCATTCGAGAAAATGAAATATATATATTTATTTATTATGAAATATTTATATTTTCATTTCTTTCCTCTGGTAACGAGGCAGGCTTGTGTTTCACGACTCAACGACAACCTTCGAACAGAAAGTGGGGAACGAAAGGTTAAAAAAACTTTAACGCCATAGCTTATTTAGATGTTAAATTTTGATAACACTGCAATGGTTGTAGGGTCGATTCTCGTTCGGGGGATTTACTCAGGGCTGAATTACACAGAACAACATGCAGATCCTACATAGTGGAGGTATGTAGTTCAATACTAAATTCTTGAGGCTGTCATAGCGCAGTGGCACACTGTCTAACTGTAAGCGGGAAGATTTTGGGTTGCTTCCCACTGGGAGCACTGAATTACTTTTATTTCCTCGCTCCGATAATAAGACAAATTGACGCGTGGAATTTCGCCATTCAGCACACATTATAAAAAAATATAGGTTTACTGATAATATAAAAAAGTATTATATATATATGTACGAGTATTAGAGGTTCACATCACACCGGTTATCGATTTACCATCTCATTAAAAAATTGCACGACAGACAGAGTAATTAGGTCAAAAACGTGAAGTTTCTTTAGCTTTAGTTTAACATTTTTCCTTATTCCTTCCAAATCTACACCTGAACTACAGTAACTTCAGATTTTCCCAGTGTAAATTTAAGCTGAATCCCCGCCCATCAGCCTATATTGTCTTCTTTTCTAGGTCAACGTGTTTAACGGACGGTTTACTTGGTGTAAAAGTCAAACTTCATTTCTAGCTGTAAATTGAGACTGTAAACGTGGCGGATGTGGGTTCGATTCCCGCTCGATATTCATTTTTATCGCTCTGGTATGATAGAAAAGCGTGACGTCAAATTCAAACACTCTCATTAGAAGATCGTTGGATTTCAATGAAGGCTTTCCGCCACTCAGTACTCAATGCCTCGAAAAATCCAGCGAAAAGTGGGAAACGAAGTGTCTTAACACCAGGTTTCCTCTGCTACCTGTGAAGCTGATATTGATTTTTAATAAAAAATTTCAGCGTAACCGTAAGCAATGGCTAGGTTATATATTAGAAAAAAATAACTTATAATCTTCTCTTTCATAAAAGTTTAACTTAAAAACTCATCTATCTATGAACAAGTATTAAATAAAGAGGTTTCCCCCCACGGCATCTGCAGTACTGACTGGTGACCTAGAAAGCTCACAATACCAGTTGATGGCGAACAAGCTTTCTACTTTGCGTCCAGCGTTTTCAGTGACAAAAGTTTAGTTTGTCGCTTCTGGCTGGCGTGATTTGAAACGTGTCGGTTTTTTTATACTGTGTATAATAAATAAATATTATACTTTATGCTTCACATTGTATACCGTATATAGCGGGGTAGGCAGAGGGAACCTAGTATTAAGACAATATTAGGGGCACAAGCGTGCGACTGTAAGCACTACAGGTTTAGGGTTCAATTCCAATGGGGGAATGAATTGATTAATATTTTCATTTTCAACTAATAATAATTTTTCTTAATTCTGTTCTATTCTCTATATGTCTATATTAATATGAGAAATATTTTTTTTATTTAATTGCAATAATAATTGTTTGTATTGAATAAACATATTGTGGTTTATATTAATCTAGGCTATACTCATCATGGTAATCATTTAATGTAACACTCTGGACGAGGCTGCGCTCAGGTTATTTCCATTTTGCCACGGGGGCGAAACCACAGGTAAAAGCTAGTTTTTATTTTAGCTTTACGCTGTATTCCGCCTATAGCAGGTAAGCAGAGGGAGCTTGGGAACCTAGTGTTAAGTTTATCACACACACTACCCATTAACACACTTCCGTTCCTCACTTTATACCGAGTTCTGGAGGCATTGTGTGTTGAGTGGTAGAAATCAACGCCACCATTTGTCTCGTTACCAGAGCGAGAGTTGATTACTTTTCCTCAGCATCAGGCTATATCCCGCACACAGCGGGGTAGGCAGAAGGAACCTAGTATTAAAACACTCCTTTCTCCAATTTTTGCCGAATTCTGGAGGCTTTGCGTGTTAAGTGTCAGAACTCAACACCGCGCTTTGCCTTGACACCAAAGCGAAGAAATGGAAATATAAACGTATATAAATATTTAACTTCCTCCAGTGGGGATCGAACCCACAACCATCGCGTTAGACACCTGTGCCGCTGCGCCACGACGGCCTCTTACGAAAATATTAAATATTTAATTTCCTTGCATGGGAATCGAACTCACAACCTGTAACGTGTCCATTCGCACGCTTGTGCCCCGCGGCACGACTGGTTTCAACATTTGTAAATATCATATAATAATAATGTGTATAAACATTATATAAGTGTTTCACAGAATACTATATTTATTGCATCTGTACGTACAATGGTACTCGTATGTGAATGGATCCAAAGCACCAAAGTAACATCACAGCGTTCTAAGTAATTAAAAAGAAACCTTAGAAGTTAAAGCTTTTGCTTAGCGTTTGCGAGACGACGTGATTAAAATTATATACCTCTATAATGTATGTATGTATATAATATATGTATTTTTGTTCGTATAGTTAGAATATCTCACGCTGAATCCCGCATAAAGCAGGATTAGTAAAAGGAACTTAGTGTTAAGACACTCCTCTCCCACGCGATTCTCTTCCACGCATTTCTAGACACATTGCTTATTGGGTATTGGATTTTAACGCTGGGTTTGTTCTAACATAGTAAGAAATTGAGAGTAATTTATTATATAAAAAAATATATGATTATCGGTACAGTAATCACGATGATTCAATTTCTACTCGGAGGACTTTATATATCGGAGGATAATATATATATAATGTAAATATGTTAGTGACTATATTTGAATAGTAGAAATTAAAAACACATTGAGTTTCTCTGTAAAATAAAAATTAAGTTTATGATATAAAATGTATCTAATTTCACAAAATTATACACATTTTTCGTTACAATATTGAACTCCATACACCAGGCAGTTTCATTTAAAGATAACATTAAAATAAAGTGAGCTTTTTCCGACAGAGTTTCGTGTTAAACGTTTATCGATAGTCCCAGGGTGGGCTTAATGATAGTCGCTGTTCTATCTAATCTTTTCATTTATCTGTCTACAGTAATGAAAAAAGATGTATTTATAATCTTTTACTCTGGATACATCGTCGATATTTGTTCTGATTGTAATTTTAATATTTAAATTATTTCCATTTCACCCTGCGTTAATCAAGTCAATCGCGTAAGTGAAATATATTTATTTAGGAAACGTATAAAATTTTAAGCTACTTGGAAATCGTACAAGCACTCTGACCAACTAAGCCATACTCTTCAAGCTACGTCAAAAAATTTCTTTTCTTTTTAATACGTTTTCTTATATGCATATTTCATTTACATATTATTTTCTCCTCATGATCTTTTTCACAATATCTACCTTTCTTTAGTGCAATTTACCCCACTACCTACAGAGATAACCTTAAGTATATCATAGATATATTATTTTAATAAATTTCAAAAACTTAATAATTTAATATACTTTTTTAGAAAATGTGTAATACCGCGCCTCTTGTACGGTTTCTGTGAGCATTTTACTCACATAAATGTTGATATTGAATCATATATACTTTCTTTTACCTTCACTCTTTATCCCATGTTTAAGAGGATAGGTAACACTTAAGAACCTAATACACTCAATTCCCAACATTCCAATTTTTTCTCGTTACCACAGCGAGGAAATGAAAATATTAAATATTTAATTTCCTCCAGTGGGATATGAACTCACGACCTGTTCCGTTGTCCTGTCACACTTGTACCCTTCCGCCACGGTTCTCTCTCTTTTGACCATCTATGATAGTGCAAAAGTATCAAGACCATCAAAGTATACACTATACAACGTGTAATAAAATAAATATAAAATAACAATCTAGTTAGATAACTGCGGTGAAGCAATGGCCGCCATTGCCTCATATTTTGATGGGTGACCGCATGATATCACAACATTAGCTGGGATGATGATATTATTATAACGCAGTTTAACAACGTTATCAATCCGTAACAGATGT
>JBAIZZ010000393.1:77589-94554 GCA_037355905.1 Heliconius aoede
CAAACATTATTATCTGCCATCACGCACCAACAAAATTATAGGGTAACATTTTTGGGGCCTTTCATTAATCAAATGATCGAACTCGATGAACAATGGTGTGAAGTGATGCTAGTATTTATAATGATTTTTTTTTCAGTTTCACGCTTTATCCCGCATACAGCAGGGTAGGCAGAGGGAACATACTGTTAAGATACTTCGTTTCCTATGTTCTGCCAAATTTTCGAGGCATTGCATATTGAATGGCGAAACGTCGGATTTTTGCCCTGTTACACGAGCAATGTAATGAAAAAAATCTAACTGTCACGTCATAGGCACAATAGGTCTCCAAATACTGTTAATGGAAACATAGTGAGAACTAATATTAAAAGTCGTCTTGGCGCAGTAACACAATGTGTGACCGTAGCCCAGATGGTTGTGTGTTCAATTTTGATTCCTTCGATTATTTTTATTTCCTCGATCTGATTAACAGCAGAAGCAGTGATACAACTTATACTATGACATTAGCTTAAAAAGGTTATAAACTTATATAATATGTAGCAATTACATTGATCGACGATTTAATGGAAATTGATGGTTTTAAAAGCAATTACCCTAATTTAATGAACTGATAACTTTTCAGCTATTAATTTTTTTAATTTAAATTGACAAATAATTTTTAGTGACATATTTCTTCGTTATATATAAAGATTGCCTTAAGATACTCAATGAGAAAACTTTTGTGATTTGGCCTATATAATTTTAATCATTTTACATGGGAGAGGCAGTCGGAGCGCAGTGGGATGGCGTCTAAATGCACTCGTGGGCTTAGTTATATTCAAATTATTTTCATATATCCGCCATGGTAGACGAAGCAAAATTGGCTCTCAACCCCATTCTAGACTCAATGTATCGTAACCGTAACTGTCTTACTGAACATAAGGTTCCCACCGCCTTCCCTGCTATGCGGAAAGAACCGTGGAGCTATTAAAGACTAAGAAGATTCGATAACAATCGATCAGACTGATTCCAGCTGCGTCATGATGGAGACAACAACAAAATAAACGTTTATTGGCCCCCTCTCAACAGCGTTAACCTTCTTAGCAATCTTACAATAGGAAAAGGACAAACATATCTTCTATTTTTAATCCGCAATGTCGAGTACAAATGAGAGATCTAAAAATATAAATTTGCATGTCATCTAATTTTTTAGTTTTTTATATTTTATTTGAAGTATAGTGCTAGGTTGTCTCCTCTATCACCAAATTAAGATTACTTGTTTCATTAATGCTTAGAATCTGGGAATTATTTTCATATTTTATTATAAATTTACAACGAAATGTTCATTTCAAATCTATTATATATATTTTTTATTTTTAGCTTTTACGCTGAGACATGTAGATGCTGTCGTCTGTCACACTGTGGATTCAATCTCCATTCTTGGGAAAGATTATGTTTATATTATTTTTATTTGCTTGCTTTGGTAGACGAATATAACAGGGGTATATTAAGTTATTTTATCTTATCACCTGGTTCCCTCTGGTGTACGCCAAAAGCTTGGGACTGAAAAAAATCTTGACGCATATCAAAAAAAAATATAACACAATTGTGACAAAGTAACAAATGAACAGATCATTTACAGTAAATTATTGAAATGAACGACAACAAAAAGCAGGATGTCCTCATACTAGAGTCTAGTTCACCAGAAGGGCCATGATCAAACGTGTAATACAGGCGCGTATTTACGAGAGTTGGCCTGATGACAAGATCGCCAACCTTCGACAATGTGTCACCAGCTAAAATGATTACATCCGAATAAAAGGTAATTGTCCAGTGAAAGATATCATTTTATGCGTTCGCTGTATCCCGCTATTTATAGCAAGAAATCGTTTAGACACTCGGGTCACTCTGATTAATATCTAACAAATTAGCGTTTTTTTCTTGTGAGTCTACATTTTATGGTAGATGACAAATATAACGGTTTTTCGTTCAAATACTTTTGTTCATGTAACATGCTAGAAATTATAATAAAGTAAATAAGTAAAGTAAAAACTGCATCATTGTCTTATAAAGTGGAAGCTTTTCACAAGAAATTAAAATAATATCTTCTTCTGAGTGGGAATCAAACTTATAGCACTAGGATGTTGCTGTGACATGATAGCCTGAATAAAAATAGAATATTTTTAAATGATTCAGTAATAATGGAGTAATATTTACCATTTTCCCACCACATATGTTTAATATAAAAAAAATATAATTAAAGGTTTTAAGTATTAACACAAGTTTTACCAACTTAATAGAGTTTCATATAACATTTTAATATTAAACAATGTTTCATTAATGACTAAATTACTATGTATTTCATATAAATTTTATACGAGCTTTCGAAGCCAAAAGCTAAAATCAACCAATGCTATTTAAATATCGTGCTCTAAGCTAAAAATAATTAATCGTTTATTATTTAAAGCGGGTCGTGTATTTAAATAGTCGTTTTTAATTATTGGCGCAATGATTGTGGGCTTGATACTAACTTGAGATATTTGCCTAAATTTTTTTATTGCGGAGAATGCTTAGGAAATCTAGTGTTACCACTGTGTTGACACCTCGTTTACCACTGTCCGGTCAATTACATATGTAAGAGTGGCAGAACTCGCTTTGTACTGTTACCAGAACAAGGATAACAAAAGCCCACATAATTTAGTCCAAGCTTACAATCAGATACTGTGGCGCTGTACACGACGACCTCATGTAAAGTTATATGATGTCGTAGTGACAGAAGTAACGTGAAAATGAAATAATTTCTCACTAAGTTAATTATTATTTGTGTTTTTATAAGCTTTCTTTTTAATTAAAAATATACAGTACTAAGTAGTACAGCATGTACGAGTATGTACACGATAGGTAAGAACAACCGGTTTATTAAAAAAACCATAATATATAATCCGCCGACAGCGCGGCATTAAATTTCAACAGGTTATATCATAAGAATTCAGCGGAAAGTGTGGATCAGAATTGCCTGAACGGGGAACACATTTCTTAACTCTACGTTCCTAGGTACCATATTCCTAAACTGCTATGTGCAATGATTTTGATATAAAAATATTAATTTGTAAAGACGGTAAAAATGACTGACATATCAGACTTAACTTTTCCTTATTCGACTCTACTCAAAAGACAAGAAAACGGCGCAGACCGATTAATAATAAAAAAAAACAAACAAAAATATAGCACATTCCCATCACTGGCCGCTCACCCTAACTCATAACGGAAGCATGAATGGCACATGTAATTACGTCGATTTAGTACGCGTCAGCAATATTAAGAACTTTTATTGCATTCAAGCGAACATGTCGCTTTATTAATATATTTGTATGCGAAATGAGTTTAATTTTTATATTATAATATATTACATGTATGTAGGGTATTTGAATAAAATAATAAGTTCGATGGTCGTGGACTCGATTCCTACTTGGAGGAGAGAATTGTCTTCATTTCGTCGCTCTGCTAACAAGATGAAGTGCGTTTCGAGTTTCACCAAGTAACACGCAATTTTTCGAAAATTGAGCGGAGAGTGAGGAAGTGGAGTGGAGTTTTATAAACCGATTTTAACGCCGTATCCCCTTTTCAGCATTTGGGTTAGCCAGAACACTTACTATCTAAAATAATACACTGACTGAAAACAATGCATAATTTTTAAAGCAGAAGCATTCAAAGAAATTTTATTTGAAGAGAATTTTCTATTTCAGTGCAATATTTTCGTTCTATTCATTGCTGAAATTTCACTGGTTTGGAATTTCTGGTATAAAAGGTTCTATAGTGGATATGAAAGTTAGTTTTTATACGTAAATACGTGTTGACGCTATAAAATAGTGATAAATTTAATAAAAAAAAAAGCGTTTCGTAAAGCTTTTTTGCGCCAGTCGAGGCGCAGAGGCACAAAGTCTGACTGTAAAACTGGTTGTGAGTTCAATACACACTCGAGGAGATGAATGTATTAAAATTTATATTCCCATTTCTCTTGGCTTTGGTGTCAAGGGAAAGGGCGGCGTTAAGTTCCGCCACTCAACACGAAATCCTTCAAGAATTTCACGGATATTTGGGAACGAAGTATCTTAGTAATAAATTTCCTCTGCCTACCCTGCTGTGAGCGGGATACAGCGTGAAGCTGATTTGATTTTTTCATGAAAGAAGTAACTTACAAGTAGGATAAAAAGGGAAGCCTAGTGTTAGCAATTTCCACTCTCCAATTTTAGCCCAGTTTTCAAGAAATTGGGTGTTGAAAAAAAGCGAGATATTTTCTTGTAAGTTAGAAATAAAACAAAGTGACGTATTTCTCCTGCCCACATCCCGTAATATTTACATATTTATAAACATGTACTGTTAAATTATTTTAGAAAATTATTAATATCTCTGAGTATCCGCGACAGGTGCTGGCTAGTGGGAATCTTCAGTAAATAATGCTTAATTTATTATGTGACTTGTTTACACGTGGGGAAATCAAATACAAATTACGTACCCTGGCTTCACATTATTAATGAAAATAGTTCATTGTCTCACATTTCTGAGATATTATGTAAATAATAAAATTATAAGATAAAAAGAATTGTATCTTTTTTTGGAAAGTAACGTTTTAAATATATTATCTTCACCTCATGTACACTTGTACGAGAGTACAAGAAGTACTATATATTGTTGTTGAAGTACAATGTATTGGCGGACCTCCACGCCGCGTTTGTTTTGTTACCAGAACAAAAAAATTTTTATTAATTTCAACAAGAAATGGAAATTGGAATCACAATCGTAGCCTTTAAAATTGAACATTGCCCCAATCCGCTACGACGGCCATTATCTACCTATTTTATCCTTCTTTTTTTTCTCTTAGGCAAAGATATTATAAGAATTGTCGTTGATTTTCAACCCACGGCCTCCGCAGTATAACAGACATCCAATTTACACATATGACTTAAAACGCACGCCGATTATTTACATTGTATGGCTGATTAGGCATTGTTTTGCCCAATCCCATTGTATGACAGTACAAAGCGAATGAATAGCATACGATTTAATCTTGTTTGTATAACTACTTGTATTTACCATATGTATGTATATAACTATTCAGTTATTCACATTGGTTTAAAAGTGTATTTATTTTAAAGTAATAAAAAAATTAATAAATAATAATTAGTTTAACAAGTAAAGCTTATTATGAATGCGACAGTTGTAGGTTCGATTACCGCAAAGGGAACTATTATAATTTCCTCGCTCTAGTGATAAGATAAAACGCGGCACGGAGGTCCGCCACTCAATATTTAAAGTGGTGTGGGGAAAGGAGTGTCTTAACACTAGATTTCCTCTTCCTATTCTGCTATATGCGGGATACAGTGTGGTGCTATTTATTTATGTTATCTAATTTAAGCTATGACATGAGCAACACGCCTACACATACGACACTTTAAATTTAATCTTTTAATTCTGGCGCTAATGTTGACAATTACAAATTGAGTCGCTTTCGCGTGAAATGTATGAATTTTAGAAATTTTATTTTTTTTAAATATTGTTTAATACGAAACCAGTATTTAAAGATAATCAAACAATATTTAAAGAGCTTTATACAAAAAGCTATTTCACGACTTTTTATATCCTTTCGTTTTCCGTTTATTTTATTTATTTATGGATCCTCCAACATCTGTTTACATCAATACATACAAAATAGATACATAGTACAAGGTACTATGACTAAATGTAAGAAACACTTACAGGTAGATACATCTGGCTATATTAGAGCGAAATAAATTCCTGAGCGTAGGCACAAAACAGGTACAAATGAAAGTTAAAAAATGTTAATATGAATACATTTTTAGGATGATTGACTTTTGGGTAGTTCTCCACTTTTGGAGACACAACATATAGTTAAGATGCAGAATTCAACGCCGTTATTGGTCTACCTATGCTGTTGCAGGTACATCGCACGAACTCAGTTTGAAGAGCGGCTGGTGTCGAGCTACTTATGTTCTTTCCGTTTAATAAAAAAAATATCACAAAATCTAAAGTGTTTGTCGAATTGCAGCGTTAAGTTCAAAACGGAGAGGCTCGACATTATATTTATATGCCTGTTCTGTTCTACAATAATATTTCGTAAATCAAGTAAATATGGATATAGCGAAGTGGGTGTATATTACGGTAGATATTGATGTAAACCCCATGCAACGGATGAAACGACGTTTCAAAAGTATATGTGATGAAATTTTTCATATTTTAATTTTTTTTTTTACTTTACGTTAGATTACCTCGAGTAAAGGTATACTAAAAAAATAACAATATTTACTATTGGTTTTTTTGTCATTTATACTACATTTTTCTCTCATTTTTTCATTTTTAATATCCTAATAAACTGTTTCGATTAAGTTATACGTGTACCGTCTTATATTGAGAAAATACAATGTTTAATAATTTTTTTTTCACTCATTAGAAAACCATTACTCTTTTTTCATATGAAACCCAACCTCTAATATATATTAATTATATTAACTGACAGAACTGACAAAAAATGTTTTTATAACTATAGACAAACCCATATTATACATATATATGATAATTCCGACACGCGACAGTTGACTTCTTATCCATCTGGACATTTTCCAAGATGTAAAAATAGAATGTACGGTGGCATATAAAAATTGATATTAATGATTTATACAGTCTGTTATTTTTATAAGTGTATTTTGTATAAAATTTATTGTTAAAGTCCAGAAAAATATAAAACATTCGTAGAAATGAAATATTTTCATTTCTTCTTCTTTCATTTATAACTTCTCCAAAATTGGAAAATGTTTTAACACTACGATCCCTCTGCCCACCCTGCTGTACACGGGATACAGCGTGAAAGCGAAAAATAAAATCTATGTAAAGTATAGTCTATCTAGATTTTAAAGAAGATTTTATTGGTCTGTTGAATAAGCTTTACCAACACTTTGCCTCACGAAGCGCCGGAGACATTGTATTTTAAATAAAACATTTCTATTTAAAATTAGGTTAAGTAGTTGTATAGGTGTCGTTAGAAGGAAGCTTAAAGAACCTAATAATTATACAAAAATATTGTAACAATTTCTTTTATTTACTTTACAGTGTAAACAAAATAATCCTTAATAGTGCCTTGGTTTGTTTTTAGAGTTTCCATCTCAGACATTGCGTGCTGAGTGGCGGGACTCACGGGGCGCATTATCTCGTTACCAAAGCAAGAAAAGGAAAATGATAAATATTTAATTTACCCGAGTGGGAATTGAACCCACCAGTCCCCACCCATCCAGGGTTTACAGTGATACGCTTATGTCTCTGCGCCACGATGGCAAAAAAAATATTCTACTAGAATTTAACCCCAGGACTATTGATTTAACAGCTTACAGCTTAAATATTATCCGATTGTTATAACAAAACATACACACGAGTCAAACTGATAACTTTTCTTCCAAAGTCGGTACTAAAGTTCACTTCCACCAAATCATGTATCCATTTGTTTACTTCCTCATATACTCACTATATATTACTATATATTATACTCTTATTAAATTAAGCGAGCTCTCATCAGTTCTCAATGTCTGGGTGTTTCAGAGGTTGTAACTGAATTTACGTCAGCGCAAGGTTAACGATCTACACTGCTTTTGAAACTCGTGATAATATTAGGTTTTGCTTGAGAGAGTCAACAAGACAGGTTGTAGGTTCGATTCCCATTTGAAGAAATGAAACATCACTATTAAATCCGCTAACACGCGAGGTATTTGCAGTTTTGATGGAAAATGGAGAACGGAAGTATCTTCATGGGAACGAAGTATCTTAACACTAGTTATCTTTTGCTTAGCCAGTAAAGTCCGGGTTATAACGTGAAGTTAAAAAAATAATATAAATTAATATTTTATTTCGACTGTATCTAAGAGGCGCGGGTTCGAGTCATACTACATTAAATTTATTGACATCACACTACATTAATTTGATTTTGCTCTTCCTTTTTCCGTCATGAGGAATATAAAGTAATGTAGAATACTTTAAACTTTATTAATAAAATATTAATTATGTGTTTGAAAAAAAAATATTCATTACTTATTCAGCCAAATAACCAAAGACAAATAAAAATATAGTACAGCTATCACGAGTTGGTTCAAATAAGACTACAAAGAAAACAATTTCCATATAAGAAATAGACTACTACACTACAATACAACTGTGACAGTGTTGAAGATAAAGAAATATATTTTCATATAAACTAGAAACTTTGTCTGTTTCAAGAGGGTTTTTATATAATCTTAGAAAATCTTTTGAGAGCGTGGAAGCATAACGCGACACATTCTGGTTGTAACCGATTTCGTTTTCGTATGCGGGTTCTATTCCCTCTCGGGGAATTTAATTATCATATTTGAGAGAAACGGAGTGTCTTCAAACTAGATTCCCTTTGTCTACTCTATTAGGTGCGGGATACATTAAAAAAAACATGCATGGTTTTTACCATTTACTTTTAAGTGAGGAAAATTTGTGCAGAGTGCATTATAATCGTTGCTAGCTAATTGGCAATTAAAATAAAATTAAACTTTTTTTCCTGTGGCGCTTATAAAGCTTATTTTTTGCAATGGTAATTTTCGTGTACACGTTGAGTTGAGGAACTCATCGCTGCGCTTTGTTTTGTTGCCACAGTAAGGAAATGAAAAACGTGCGTTCCTCCGAATAAGAATCAAACCTACAACCGTCGGGTATACTCAGATGCTGTACCGCTGTGCAACGAAATATGAATTATAAAAATAATTGTTTAGATATGCCTTTTAGGGGTAGTCCGTATAAGGTGAAGTATGTGTTATTATAATATTATACTTCCGTTTGTTTATCTTTTAAGGTTAAAACATGTGGTGCACTTGTTTTGTAAAGTTTTCTATCTATCTATCTATATATATATCTAACACGCTTCCTTTACCGAGTGACTGACAGACAATCCACAGACAAAACTACTGAAATTTGAAACTTGTCAACTGACATGTAGAATAGGATAGGGAGTGCAGGAAGCAGGTAGGGTACTCCCATACCTATGGGAGAATTAAAAGAGGATTTCTCAATTGTTTTTCCTACGTCTTTAACGTCTTGGTATGTAGAGTTAATAAACGAACTACCTATAAATTTTTTTTTTTTAAATTTCGAATTAGCGCCAATGTGTAGAGACATTACATAATCAACATTATAAAATTTTCAAATTTATAAAATGTGTATAGATTTTCTATTCAATAAGCTTAAATCTGATTACAGTTGTTAGACCTTAAATAAACTACTAGCGAAAATGCGGACTTTCTCGTCTCATATAAATTATTTTTAGCTATCTTCCGTACATATTATAGTAGTCAGAATGAACTTGGAAACCTAGAATTAAGACAGTTTGTTCCCATTAAAGTACTTACTTCCGTCCCCACTTTCCGATGAATTCTAGCGGCGTTGCGTTTTGAGTGGCGGAACTCTACGCCACACTTACTTGCTTCGGCACCAAAGTGAAAATATATATATATACTAATCACTTAATTTCCTCGAGCTTGAATCGAACCCACAACTTGTCGCGTTTACTCGCGGCTCCGATCCGGTTATTCACACGTAATTCGATTTCTGTACTTATTTTTTGTACCAGCGACACACAAAATGTGTCAACGTTTAAAAAAATCTTATTCTACCCGCGCTGGCGTTTTGCCGAAACATTGTAAACTCGTGAAATTAATATGATTATGAATGCGAAATGAAAAAATAACATAATTATATAGAATGAGTGTTGTCATGCCAAACTGAATCGTTTCAAAGTTTCATATTAGATTATTTGTGGTGGTCGTAGGACACATTGTTTTATTCTGTAGGTATAACTTTTATATTGTAATATATTATACAAACCTTTCATACCCATATTAGGTGGGTTGAGCAATAAATTAATCCAAATTTGATCCATCGTGCTCTATGACAACTGGGTCAAAACCTGGGGGCTTCAATATTTCACATGCACGAACAAACACAGTAAGATAAATAAAAAGAATTCTTTAACTTAATAAGGCCATCATGGGAGGGAGTGTTAATGTACACCCGCTGCAGTAAAGCAAAACGCAGCGTAGAGTTTCACCACCCAACAAACTCAAAAGTGTGTGGAAAGTGAGCAACGGAGTGTTCGAACACTAGATTCATCATGCCTACCCTACACTGCTACGAAAAAAAGAATGAACCCACTTTTTAATAAGAAAATATCAATTTAGAATATATTCTCATCCATGTTTATATATGACCAGATAATAGTTGGCCGTGAGCCACCATTTTATAAGAGGCGACATTTATTTAAAGCGACCAAGCAAGGTCGTCCATCAGGGACGCTGGTAGGCTATGCACCTGTTACATATATCCATACATACAAATACAATATAAGATTACAGAAGCAGTCGTGCAATAATGGCACGTGTGACTATAATTTTGGGTTTTGGGTTTGATTCCTACTCGGGGGTATGAAATCTTTAATATAGTAATTTCCTTGCCCTAGTAATGAGACAATGCGCAGCGATGAGTTCCACCACTAAGCCCGCCATGTCTCGAATATTCGGAAATAAATTGGGAAACGGAGTGTCTTAACATAAATTTCTCCTGATTGCTATATTCGGGACTCAACGTTAAGCTAAAAAATAAATGTATATTGAGAGTATGTTCTGGTTAGTTTCAAGTATAAATATTTGGGTAATAATTATTGATTTTGTTTGTTAATAATTTGTCGTGGCTGTTTTATATAATCCTTACAAGGAACAGACAAAATAAAGTTCGTTGAACCTAACGCATCTGGATGACCTTAATATAAAGGAATTTTTCCAGGTCTGGAACTAAGTCGCCGGTTTTACTCCGAAAATGAGAACTTTTATAAAATCGTAATAAAAATAACAATAAAACTGGGAAAAGTTAAGTTAAAAGTTCTAAATTCATTAAACTTCATGTATACATGAATTAATGAATTCTTGTAGAAATCATAGCGTTAAATCGCAGGTTAACAAACGTATAAAAAAAATAGTAGTAGGTAGTGTTGGTTGTGAGTTCGATTCCTATCTGAGGAAATGACGTTAACTTTGTCCTGTTGGGGCTGAAAGTCCTAATCTGAGGCCAGTCGTGGCTCAGGGGCACAAGCATGTAACTGTAACACGGGAGGTTGTGGGTTCGATTCCTTCCCGAGGAAACTAAATATGTATTTAATAATTTAATTTCATCGCTGAGGGGTCGCAGCGAAGCGCGGCGTTGAGTTCCGTCACTCAACCAGTTACCACTACTGTAATACTATAATTATTATTTTTACCTACTTGTACGAAAAGAGACACATTATAAATGATTTACACGCGGTAACCAACCAGACATAACGTTAATTAATTTCTCCTCATATCCGTATTAAGTTAGTCGATTTCGCTAACATCTACTCGACTCGAAGTAATTTCATAGAGGAAGCCCGAATAAGAAAGTTATCCGAGCGCCTTAATGGGTGGAATCGAAACCGTAGCTTATGATAAATCACTGTATATATTTATTGGTATAATACTATATTTTTTGTTTTCTTACTGTTAAATAACAATTTCTAAAATGTTCATGTTCCGGCCAGCCGTAACGTCGGGAACTAAACGTGTTACTGTAAACGTGACTTGTGAGCTCGATTCTGACTCTAAGCGCGATAATCGAACCCACAACCACCTGTGCTCCTACTCCACGGTGAGCTCAAAAAAATTTACGTTATAAAAAGTTTCAACTTCACCGAGCTTCTTATTTCCTACTTTTATTAACTACCGAAAGTTTTATGCAGACGAAGTGATGTCCAAGGTAAGTCTGATTTGTTTTAAACTTCATTTTTCTTTAATAAACCTTTTTAACCGCTACTGTCTTAGTAGGAAAGTGTGAGAAAATTTTATTTAAGTTTTAGATAGCTTCTGAAGCGAGTCGTGACGTGAGGGCACAAGCGTGCGACTTTAAGCGTGACAGACTGTAGGTTCGATTAACGAACTCGAGGAAATAAACTATTTTATAGTTTCATCTCTCTGGTGGAAACAAAGCGAGCACTGAGTTCCGTTACTCAAGAATTCCGTGAAAAGTGACGGACGGAAGTGTCTTTATGTAGAATGGAGTATCCCACTGGATTTCCAGGTTAATCCTGCATACCCTGCGATGTGCTTTTTGTTTTACAAACAAACGTATCTCAGGTTTTTAAGATTGATCCACGTTACTATATTTATTATTAGATTTTGAAGTGCATTGCATCTTTTCAGTATGTTCTGAATATTTTAATACCATATAGTAATATTACATATGTATATATTACCTTCTTTCGATGAGGACTGTTCCCTATGACGAAGTTAGCAGATTGAGTACCTGTATAATACAATATAAATATAATTAGCTCAACAAAAGTTATCAACAGAACACACATACATAAAAGATGCAAAAATTACAATCTATTTAATGAAATCATTTCTTGTTTCAAAGAAATTTTTGTAATTATTTTATAACTATATGACACTGTTCCCCGGCTTTCCGTCGAATTCTGGAGGCATAGTTTGCCTCGTTATCAGAGCGAGAAAATGAAAATATTAAATATGTAATTTATTACCCCTGCGCCATGACTGGCCTGACCTATACATTTTATAGGCCAGGCGAAATAGTGTGTACGATGTAGAAATGAATCAACGGGTCAAAAATCTAATTAATTTCAATAAAAAGTGTATTGTGTTTTATAAAAGAACTAAGAACACTAGAAAGAAATACGCAAAAATTTATAAGTTGGCGCTTTTCCACCGCGACCGATGCACCTCGTGACGTACGGACAAACATTTGGCATTGCTTGTACACTATATTTGTAAATAAATGATTTTTATTTACAGCAGTTGTCGCAGGACACTTTATATCGTGGACTTTACAACAGAATTTCGAGAAATTCTCTTTTTGTGCCCCTATCCTAATAGTGAAGTTATATATTTGCGTTGTCTGGCAGTCAGTAACAGTTCCAAATTGTATTCACTAGTATTAGTTACTTCGTTTCCCGTGGGCCGCAATATTTTCGAGACTGTGATGCTGTTCACTGTGCTAGAGTATAAAAAATTACTTCTTAAAGGTTTGTTGTTAATGTAAATAAATATTTTTCTCAATAAGTATACTTCTAAAAGTTTCTATATGAAAGTTAGTTTATTTGCTTAATTTTTATCAATCTGTATACCGCCCATAGCAGGGTACTCAGAAGAAACTTAGGTAAGGACACTCCGTTCCCCACTTTTGCCGCCTTTTGTCTCGTTAAAAGAGCGAGGAAATTCAAATATTAATAAATAATAATTCATACTCTTGAGAGGAAATTGAAGCCTAAACCAACGCGTATACAGTCATACGCTCAGCGTCAGGACGGTCTCCTTTTATTTTCCACTTATCATTAATTCTTAACTATCGCATTATATTTTGGTAAAACCAATGTGGTATTATTATACGAAATGACTATCATAAGATCCAAATTACGAATTCGTTTGTATAATAAACATAAACAATATCGATATACGATTTAGCAGCAACACTTCAAGCTTATTTTATTATAATTGACCAAATGAAGGCATGCATTCGTATTTTTAGGTATAAATTTTATATTACATTTTTATTAATATTACAGAGGCCGCCGTGGCGCATCGACACACCTGACTCGAACTGTAAATGCGAAGGTTGTGGGTTCGGATTAGACCCTGGATATTGGATCATTTTAATTTGGTCGCTTTGGTAAAAAAGACAGAGAGTGGCGATGAGTAGAGAGTGACTGTCACTCAGCAAGCATGACTCATTCATTAGGTTCCTCCTCCCAAACGACTATGTAGAAAAGAACTTCTAGTTGTTAATAAAATCAAATAAAAAAATATTTACATAATCAATCAACTTCGCGCTGTATCCTGCACACAGCAGGGTAGGCAGAGGAAACCTAGTGTTCCTACACTTCGTTTTTCACTTTCCGCCGAATTTTGGAGGTATTGCGTGTTGACTGGCGGAACTCAACGCCTAAATATTTTCATATAAACCAATATAAGTCTTTGAAATTAGTCTTAAAATATTAATATTGTCAGTCCGATAAAGATCAACTCAGAAAGCAGTTCTTCTAAAAGAGCGGAAGGTGGCTTTGTTCATTTGATGATTCAATAATACATGCAAAAGTGCGTTATCTTTACTTAAATTATATTTCCATTTCATTGAACTACTTTCCTTGCGTCTTCCGATTTTTTTTATGGTTGCCTGGAGGAGATCACCTGTAGTGATAAAGAGGTATTTACACTAAAATTAAATTTAATTTTTTATTATAAGACATAAGCTTTTTAGTGCGATAAAGCATTAAATAAATAAATATTTTTAACGAAATATATTCTTCTTATAATGAAAACCCTTAGGAATTTATATTTATTACATGACTCAACGCATATTGAAAGTAAATATATGATAATAAAGGCATAAGAAGATAATTTACATTCTATAACTGTACAAAGCCATGAGTCATACACATTGTGCTACAGCTGGAACACTCGTGTCTAAACACACGCGACGGTTGTGGGTTCATATCCCTGTCAGTTATACAGTAAATATACACGTTCACTTAATACAAATATCGAGTCATGCACAGTTAACGTGTAAATATATTTTTCATGTCTTTTTCAACGCTTGTCAATTGTTTCGTTGCCGACAGCTGACATTGAAACAGTATGTTGATTAGAATAGGTATACTTTAAAATGTATATTGTGTTCTTTAAAATAGATTTCTTTTAGCTTCACGCTGTATAACGGACATAGCTAGGAAGGCGCAGGGAACCTGGAGCCTGATTGACTGAATTCAACACCTCGCTTGCCTTGCCCCGTTACCAGAACGAAAAAATGAAAATATTATAAAACCAACATTATTTAAATAGTAATATTTAAATACATAAAACTATTATAAACCTTTGTCGTAATTAACATTCACATACATTCATTCTCCAATAGCCACTTCCTTGAAACCAGGTTACGAAGTTGCTGCTAGGTTCCTTTATATTCCATACAATACTATGAATTTTCCACTTGCATAATTCTCAAAACAATTTCGCTTGCCAATTACCTCAATTATACCTCCTGGAATGTAGCTGTGCGGTCGTGTTTACGCCTCTAGGAAACTACGTTAGTGAATGCAGTACTTATTGTGGCCTTGCTAATGTCGAAATTATATATTTTTTAATTATTTAGTATCTTAGCGTGATTTGTTTTAGCGTGTTGTGTTCGTAACTTAACGCCGCGGGATTTATTGCAGCTACTGTAATGTATAAATTTATTTTATTATATATTATAAAGTTTTCTAATGTACGTTATGACAATTGGTCGGAAAGTGTAGAACGAAATTGCCTTAATGAGAAACGGAGTGTGTAAACACTAAGTTCCCAAATTTCTTCTGCCTATCCTATAGCATGAAGATGTAAAACAATAAAAAGTGGCAAAATCGAAATAAATTTACTTTAGATTAATCTTGACAGAGTGAATGGAGAATCGGTTATTGTTTTTATTACGTAAAAAATAAATTATTTTTAAAAACTAATATAGCCACCCACATAACTATGACGCCGCTAATGAGATAAATCTAATACATACAATGAATAGTCTTTATTATAATTACTATAACAAAATGCGGCGTTGAGTTCCACACTTAATGAAATAATTTCACTTATAACTTTCTTTTAAAAAAATCTTTTATTATCTAATATATTTACAAAGCAAATATTACAAAAAAATTGGAAAGACAGAACCAGAATATCATACACGCCTACTTGAGGTAACAAATGAATATATTCACGTCACGTACTAACGTAGACGTTTGATTGAAAAAAATATTATATTCCTTTCTTTATAGCTTCACGCTGAATCCCGCATATATCAGGGGGTTCGAAGTGTATTGACACTAGGGTCGCTCTGCTCGTGGGGGATCCCATTTGGCAGGAAGCTTAAAAAAACATCATAAAAATGGATATTATTAGTTATTTTTTTAAATGAATTTCTCAATGAATAATTATATCAAAATTTGAACTTCATATAGAAAGGTAACCTGAAATCATTAATTAAATTATAAATCTGCGAACTTACAAGTGTCTAAATTATGAGGGTGTGGATTAAAACAAGCTTTTTTACGTTTTTTCGGTAAAATGAATCTAGTGTCGAGACACCACGTTCTTTCTATTCCACCTGAATGCTAGATATTGACTGTTGAGTGGCGGAGCTCAACGCCGCCGCTGTAAATTAATAAAATGTAGAGATCATAGTATTTCTTTACATCAAATGAAATCGAACCCACAAATTTATAGAATTTTCTTTTTTATATAATTTTCTTATATTATAAAAGACTATATTTTCTTATCTTGTATTTAAAATCACAAAGAAATAAAGTGCAGTGGGCAAAGAGCTAGACGTTGTGCAAATAAGCCTCCAGGCGTTCTAGTCGTGGATATTATAATATTTCTTAAGCTTCACTCTGTATCACAAATATATTTGGGTAACCAGATGGAACCAAGTAATGAGAATTTCCAATTCCGAGACACCGAGTATTGACTAACCAAAAGTCAACGCCGCGCTTTATCATGTTATCGGAGCGAAAAAATGAAAATGATACAGTTCCGTAAATTGAAATCGAACTCCCAGCCGTCCCAACAGTCCGACGGCCTCTTAAAATCTATTTACCTACATTTAATACATTTATCAGTCCGCTACACTCTAACCCTTGCACCTCATTTCGAATGTAAATTAACTTGTTTGCCCGATACGCTCGAAGATTCTATTCAATTACGATGTGATCAAAACGCCGCGTTAATTATTCATACTTGTTATTTTGTTCCGAAGCTAAAAGGATAATGGGAGGCTGTGCGGGCGAAGGTTGACTTTAAAATTATAATACATTCATTTGTTATGTTTTTATTTGAGTTGGATGATTGGCTTTTG
>JBAIZZ010000393.1:101686-139193 GCA_037355905.1 Heliconius aoede
ATATATATATGAGGGATTACAGCCAATTAATCCATAGATACGAAATCTTAATAAAACGATCTCTTTCATTAAAGACTATAATGAATTTTCCATGTAACGTAGAGCTTTTGGGGATATTACGTGAAATGAAGACTGCGAGATTAATAGGGGTGGAAGGAATTTGATTATTTCGTTGTCAATGTCTTTCTGGGTAATATAATGTAAAAAAAGCAATCTAGTAGAAGCCGTCGCTGACAGGTGGTACAAGGGTTTGACTGTAAATGCGACGGTTGTTGGTTCGATTCCCACTCGGGAAAATTAAATAGTTTCATTTTCTCGCTTAGGTAATGAGACAAAGCGCTGTGCCTTGACTTTCAACATGCAATGCCTCATTGAAGTCAGTGGATAGTGAAGAACGGAAATATAATATGGGATATTATGTAATATGGGACATAATGGGATCTAAGTATCTTAACAACAGGTTCCCTCTGCCTACACTGTTATATATGAAATACAGCGTGAAGCTATAATAAAACGAGTCTTAATTTCACTTTGCAGAGAAGGCAGAAGCTCCATTTTGAAGATATTGTATGTTGAGTGGCAAAACTTAAAACTCCATGGGAACACTGGAGAAAGTAAATTATTTTCAAATCAAACCTACGACCAAATAAACAATTCGATTATTTGTTTCAATTCAGAAAGTCTGTTAAGCTGTTCAGCTTAACAGACTCAACCTACCCCCGCCCCCCCACACACACCAGCACCACCCCCCATTTAGGTATGTTACAAACTGATATGTACCTACCTACCTATAAACCGTTTGACATACCTAGTATCTATTATTTGGAGGCTCGCCAAATAGCCGCTATGTTTTTGGCCAACCTTCCTGTACTGCGACAATACGTTTAAATACTAATATGTAATATATTTCAGGTTAATTCTACCTTTTTAAGTTCATATTAGGTCGACTTAGTATTTAATAAATCTTAGAAACTGACTTTGACTTGTAATTATCGTAGTTTATTTTGGAACTTGTCAGTTATACGTAGCTCTGGTTGTAATTTTTTGTGATCTTCTTAAATGATGACATCGTAAGTGGCAAAATAAGTGATTTGACACTATCTCAAGTTAGGATGAATATCCATATTACGGACTAACTAACAAAGTTGACATAAAAAAAAACAATTTTTGTATAGTATTGAGCAGACAAAGCCGAATGAGCATGGCATGTAATTGTAAACACGGTTATTATGGGCTTACTCTTCCATTCAGGGAAATGGCTTATTTTCATTTCTTTGTTCTGATTACAAGAAAAAGCGAAGCGTTAAATTCTGTCACGCTTCACGCAATGTCTTCAAATTGGACAGAAAGTTATATCATAGGGGAAAGTTAAGTTTCCTTTAGTTAGTTATATGCAGAATACAGCGTGAGAATATAAAATCAAAAATCAGCTTCATGTATACCACACACAGCATCTTAGGTAGAAGGATCCTCGTGCTAAGACACTCCGTTCCCCACTTTCTTTCTAATTCCAGATTCTTTGCGTATTGAGGAGTGGAAGTCAACGCCGCGCTTGACCTCGACACTAGAGCGAAAAAGTGAAAATATAAATGTAAATAAAAATCTCCTTTTCTCGAGTGGGGATCGAATTCACAACTAGTCGATTTTGCAGCACATTTTGTGCAAACTATACTAGAGACTTAAAATATGCAAATAGATATTTGTGAGACTATAAAAATATGCAAATAAAAACTATTATTTGAACAGATCATATAATAACTTTATTGTACCACCGACGCCGAACTAATCTTCTGGTACACCAACCAGGGAGTAGTTCCCGTGAAAACACTGGAAATTACGATACTTTTACTTTTCATGGCATATTCTTACCATAGCGGTCAAATGATCGAATTCAATAAAAAAATTGGAAGAGTGTACAATTGAATTAAGAACCTCCTTCTTTTGTACAAGTCGGCTGAAAACAATATTTTTTTATAGAATATATAAATAATAATTAATTGATATAGCTGTAATTAGTTATTGGTTTTTTTGCTTTAATTTGAAGATTGAACATTAAAATTGTTTGATTGAGATGAAGCCTGGGAAATATTTAAATTGTTTTATATTTGCGGTCTGGTAACGCGTTGCTTCAAATTCGGGTGGAAGCAGTAACAGAGTGTCTTTACTAAAGAAAAAAACCAAAATATTAGTTCACTTTAAAATTCAATATTTTTAGGAGCAGGGCAGGAGAACTTGCTTTACGACTTTCTGCCCAATTAGAGACATTGTGACCCGACTCTGCGTTTTTCCTAAAGAGGAGATAGAAATAATTTATTTCTCCGAGCGATAGTATATGTTATATTCATGCTTGACAAAAAAAAAACATGATTTTTTCATAAAACATTATAGTCAAGCAATAATTTTATTCACTCCACCATTAAAATCGTTTCTCATATAAATATCTGACCATATTCCGTTCTCATATAAGACGAATATTTTCATCTTCCAGAGGCCTAACGATTCGTAATAATTTAACGATCTTCATAATAACTGGAGTACTATTGTGTAGATCTTGCTGACGACGAGACAGAAAATATTAAAATACACATTTTTATGTGTATATTTCTACATGATTTAAATTTTGTGTCAACTTCATGAGTTTGAAACTTCTGTAAGATTTTTTTTTAAACACACAAACAAATTATTTGTCTATGTCTACACAACTATTAGACAATTCAAAGAATATCACAAATATGTCTAATTATTCTTCTCTTTTTGAAGTTGGTTATACACTAGACAAAATGAAGCTTCACACTGCCTGCATAGCAGATCAGATCGAACATACTGTTAATACACTCAGTTCTCCGTTCCCATCCAATTTTCAAGATGAATGAATCATTGCTTGATGAGAAACGGAACTCAATGCCGTGTTTTGTCTGTCACAGTTGAGAAATTAAAATAATTTAGTATATCGATATATTAAATTATTTTCATCTCATATATAATCACTTCCCTGACTGGACTTCAAACCCACAACCATCTCGTCTATGAGCAGATGGCCGACGATATAATGTTAAAGTAGAAAAATACTAATATTAGTTTAGTAATGAGTTTTCAGAAAGCTCCACGAGTAGCAACGAAGAATATTCATCAGGCAACCGGTATTTAATAACCGGATAGAAGACGCCGGGTGTTTTTTATTAGTACAATTTAACTGAACTCGCTTTAACTGAAGTTTCTGTAATAATCTAAGATTAACATTTGTAGATCAAACTTGGGTCTTCAGTGTAAAGTAATTTAAATAGACCTCTGATGGAAACATCTACGGGAATGGTGGTTGTGAGTTTAGGCCCTGCGTGGGGTGAGGATCTTTTTTTTATGTTTTATGTTCGTCGTATATATTAAGTTAGGTTGCTCTGGTGTCGAGGTAAAGCGCGGCGTTAAGTTCTGCCACTCAACACGCAATGCCTCCAGAATTCGTCAGAAAGTGGGGAACGGAGTGTCTTAACACCGAGGTTCCCTCTGCCTACCCTGCTTTGTACGGGATACAGCGTGAAGCTTAAAAAATATATATCAAACTCATTTTGTTAGAGAAATGATTTATACAGAAGATGTTGAATCTTTAAAAGTTTGAAAGTGAAGTTTTATTAAATTGCCCTCTTATAAATATCGGACTGGAGCTTTGTTTCAGAAGTTCCGCCGGAGATATGGTAATTTGCTCCCAATGTTGTTTTTTTTTTTAACTTTTCGTAGAAATTTCAATTTTTTAGTCATATATAAAAAAATGAGTACGTAAGCGGTATGATAGATGATAGATAAACGTTTTAGTTCGCCAAGCTTAAAAGCAACTGATTTGTTTTGTCTTCATATTATGTCTACATTCGCTTAATCTATGCAATATTGTATTTCTTTTGCGTAGTTATAAACTTTCATTTTCACCTTCTCACCTTTTTCAAACAAAACAAAGAAAAAGTAGATTTTTACGTTTATATACCTTATACGAGTTAAGTATCGTTTAAAATCTTTTATCTCGGATTTATGTGGATTTTTATTAGTATAAGATAAAGGAATCTAGAATGAAACAACAAATGGACACCCATTCCAATATTTTCAGCGTCATGCTATATAATAAATATATATTTTTTAAAGAAATTCCAATTATATATTAAAATACCTAACAGAAAATACACTGCTCCAAGTATTTTATAGCAATTATTTGCTTTTCTTAGAGCAAATGATGATTGAAGAATTCAATAATGGTTCTCGAATTGCATTCTATGAATCTTCAGACAATTAAAATAACTTTGTTCATTAGTTTGTACATTTTGTTAAACATTTAAAGGGTTTCTTAGTATTAAAACTAATTGAAGCCCACTATATAATGATAATGGAAGCCATCCTGGCACAGTGGCGCAGCGGCACAACGTCCGACTGTTAGCCACAATAGTCGATTCCCATTCGGGAGAACCAATCATGTTCATGGTCTGGTAACAAGTCAAAGCTCGGTGTTGAGTTCCGCGTCTCTATGTAATGTCTCGAAAATTAGGCGGGAAAACTGCCGAGGACTTCCCCCGGTGGAAATCGAACATGTAATCGTCACGCTTACGGTCAAACTTTGTAACTTAAGATACAAATTATTGGCAAAGTAAAGGGAAACTATGAAATCATAGAAAGATACATCAATTTTATTTATAACAATATAAACATAGGATATGTGAATTGCCATCAGTGTACCAGAAGTACTAAGAACAATTTGTATACCCTCGTCCTCTTTAAGTCGGCCTTGTTATTTGTTCACCATGGGAAACTTTGCGTGGAATTTGTCTCATTAGCGCATAATCGGCTTTATTCCCCCATTACTCGTTAGTTCAGAAGATAAACTGACAGTTCTAGATAGACAGACAGACAGTTGTAGACAGGAAGTTCTGATCAAAATAGTTTGATTGAATGTTCCAATTGTAATTAAATCGCCAAATTTTATTAATAAACATATTTGTTTATTTATTTGTGTATTTATAATTCGTATTTTCTATTTTTACTATCTTTTTTAGCTTAATGAAATCATTAAGTTCTCTTATTTTAATTATAATAATAAAAACTCAAAATATAATTTTTACCATTCTTGAAAGTTTAGATTCTCAATTGTTAAATTATAAATAGAATGGAATGTCTTACAACGGAGAGTGTTATTAGTTTCTCTCTGCCTACTCTGCTATATATGAGATACAGCGTGAAGGTAAAAAATATCTAAATTCATTATTATAATTTTGCCCTAAACAGTATTTTCTATGTGAATACTACTCCAGTACTTGTTTGTTGTTTTAAGTACAAGTTCTTGTCTCGGATTCTACAAAAGGAGGTACGTCAAGAAATTGTGTAGATAAAGTTCTGAAGTTTCTTTAAAGTTCACAATTTATTGAGCTTTTCCGATATTTTAGTTGTATGGCATTAACAACCTTGTTATGTAAAGATATTTTAGTTTAGAGAAAAGGTCAAATTTATCATACCTAATAAATGTAGGGACTTTTATAGCAGTGTAAGCTGAGAGAATCTAATGTTACACTCTGTCTTTTGCTTTTTACCCGTATTTGAGATATTGATGTGCTATTTCCGAAAGCAAAGCGACGACGAACCCACAACTAATATAAAATACATAAACAGTTTTAAATAATTTTCTATTAAACAAAATTTCTATAGCATCGATTGTAGGAGGTACATTTGGCAGAACAATTTGGCAAATGGATCATTTACTAGTAATTGCTTGATTAATGGCAAACATTGGCACGTCTGTCTTGTTGGATTTGACATGATTGGCTATTATTGACCTGGCGGGAGTCCTGTCTACCCCATACCGACGTATATGGGATAAATTAGTTTCTAAGGAAAGTGTTGAATTAGTATCAATTGGTTTGTATTCCACTAAAGGAAATTAAAGTCCTCCGTATTTAGCGAGGTATGAAGAGGGAATCTAAAGTCAAGCCATGTTGTTACTAGCATTCCACCCAAACTCAGGTTCCCAGGTTATAATGGCAAAGTATCTTATCACTAGGATCCCAGGTTCCCTCTGCTAAAATCTCAAAGTTGTCACAAACTTTTATATGATTCCATTTTTTTAAACAAGTGAAGTAAATTAAATATTTGAAAATATAAAATTATTAACATCCATCAGTTATTAATAAAGCAGTCTTAATTCGTGCGAAAGATAATCAAATATACCTTCCTAGTAAATATGTTGAGACGCTCTCGTCTCTAAATTAATATGTATTACAATTTCTGTAGTATCCGTAATTAGACGTTATGCTGTTAGATGTTGTCATGGCGCAGTGGGTGGTATCAGCAAAAATGAAACTTGTGGGTTCGATTTCCACCCGAAGGATTCATATATATGTATTTATTTAATTCTTTGCTCTGAAAAGGGAAATTCAGCATATTATATAGCTTATCCCACTCGAGGAAATTAAATATCTAATATTTTCAACAAAAAATATCCTCTATAAAAGTTAACATACTTAAGTTTGCGGGTGAATGTACTAATTTTGTTTTGTAAAAAGATCTAAAAAAATAAGTCTGTAATACTTAGAAATTTATTTTTTCTATGCCCCAAGGGACAGTAGATATCTGTAATAAATTTCAGCTTGATATAACCAAGGCACAGCACCCCAAAAAAAATAAAAAGTTTCCCTAAATTTAATTCGAACTTGTAACCATCATAAAATATCAGACACTTGCCAACTGAACGAGCAAGTCGAATTACCCTAGATGTTATCGAGTGTGAAAATATATTGCTTTGTTTTGTTTCATTATTTCTCTTTATATTCGATAGACGGTTATTAATCTTGCGCCATTGTTGCCGGAAATGTACGCATATATTGGTTTTTTACTATCTCTTACTTGTTATATGAAAACATTTTTCTTTCATGCATCTCTAGTGTATAAGTAAGTTTGTCGCGTCGTGGCGCAGAAGACACACATCTGATTCTAAACATGACGGTCGTGGGTTTGAATCTCACTCAGGGCAATGAGATGAATTTCCATTTCCTCATTCTGTTCTTGTAACAAATACGATCGTGAAGTTCAGTTCAAACGAAAACGGAGTGTCTTAATACTAGATTCTCCCTACCTACCCTACTATTTTTGCGAAACTACGTGAAGCTGAAAAAAGTAAAATAATAATATCTATCAGTTTTAAAACTGAAAAAAATATCCTTCATACAATAGCGGCATACGATTGTACTGTTTTTATTGTGGACATTTACAGAAAAAAATACTAAAATCTCAATTTATACCTTATTTCTATGGACATAAGATCGGTTATTTAGTATATAATTTATTACTGTAGCTCCTATTATGTTACAATTGCGTATTTGTATGTACTCGTATGATGCAGTTGGTTAGTTTTTTAGTAATGTTTGTTTTTAACCTAGTTTTGATTAAATTAAACTGGTGGATGTCAGAAAAGTTATAAATAAAGTAGTTAGGTTATTTTTCATTTTCATGAAAAAAATATTTAATTTAATATTTTTGTGGACAGTATTGGAGTAGGGACACAGTCGTGCGACTGTAAATGCTTGTGGATTCGATTCCCACTACAGGAAATGAAATATTTAATATTTTCATTTCTTCACTTTGCCGTTGAGTTTCGCTACTCGACACCCAATGCTTTAATAGAAACGGAGTGCCTAAATATTAGGTTCCCAAATTCGTAAACTCAAGATACAATAATATCAATAGAAACAACATGTATAACGTATATATGGCTCAGTGCTGCAGTGCGGTAGGGTCCAAGTCCTCCTACGGTCAAGCAATCAATAAATATTTACTAAAAATCAAACTTTAAAGATGTAAAAAATTACACTCGCATATTGAAATGCAACAAACACTCAACGTTCGATGACGTTCAATGTTCAAAACTCGTAAAATAATAAACAACGGTAAATCATGAGAATGTAGTGAAAAATCATTCCGTTTTTCGAACTTTCTCTCATTATTTCCAATATTATTTGTAAAAATGTAAACGGTATAAAATGAGAGAAAAAAATAAAACGTTCAGTACAAATGATGCTTCAAAGTTGAAAAGTAAATCTGTAAAAATAGGTCAGGCTGCACGCCTGTTCGTGATTCATTCGAAGCCTGTTTTCACTACTCTAGTTACACTTGTAGTTGTATCTTGTATTGTCACTTTTTTTTTTTCGCTTTACGCTGTATCCCGCACTACGCGGGGTAGGTACAGGTAAACTATCTAGTGTTAAAACCTAATGTTCAGACTCTTTGTTCCCATTTAAACACTTCCGTTCCCGACTTTCCCCCGATCCGGAGGTCAGAGCAAACAAATGAAAATAATATATATTTAATTTCCTTTAGTGGGAACTGTACCTTCAACTTGTCGCACTTGCAGATTCACATTTAATTCACGAGGAACAAAATAAATATAGGAATTCTATCGCTTTGTCTTCTTCCTGGAACCTGGAAATTATTGAAAATCTGTTTTCCCAAGTAGAAATTGAACCTACTACCGCTTTGGCTTGGCGTAATGGTAAAAGTAAGTAAATAAAGAACATACCTACAAATTACATTAAAAATAGAATCCCACATATCAATTGGATAAATGTAATGTAATATTCGAAATAGCATTTGTTAGGTTTCATATAAAATATGCTTATAACTTATATTAGTCTATAAATTATTGATATCAAAATTTAATAAAAGATAATTATTGTTTATTTTGGTTAGGTTATTTTTTTAACGTCAGGCTGTATCCCACATATAATAGGCTAGGCAGAAGGAACTGGAAAATCTAATGTTTTCAGTGTTCTTCTGCACATATTTTTGTTCCCCAGTTCCCGCCGATATCTGAAGGCATGGGTCGTTGACTGGCGGAGTTCACCGCAGCGCTTTGCTTTTTTACCGGAACGAAAATATAAAAAAAATATATATTTAATTTTCTCAACTGGGAGTCGAGTCCACAACTTGTGACGCTTACAATCAAATATTTGTGCCCCTGCTGTGTACAGCTGACCTTTGATCAGGTAATAGATAAAACAAATAGCTTCGAGCTGCATCATGTATATCAAGGTAGGCAGAGGGAATTTATTTTTAAGATTTCCTCTATTCCCAAAGTAACGGCATATTTTCAAGGCATTACATTTAAAGTGGATGAAATCAACGCTAGGCTTTGTCATACCATTTTTTCAATATCTTATATGAAATAAATACTATATCCAGTTCACACAAAATGCCTAACAAGCATATAACCCAGTATAAAATGATCCTTATTCCACGGCCTGCCCCAGATATGCTATACGCTTTATTGAAGCTCGGTATTTATATTTCACATCGGTATACTTGAATGCGGCTTCTATGCCATTATAATACGATGTGAATAGAAATTTACATTGTTGTATTGAGTTAGTTTTGGATTTAAATAACGTAATAATTACTCTTAATTTGTGATTATTATCGAGAATAATCATAAAATCAAATCAGCTTCACGCTGTATCCCGCATATATAGCAGTGTAGACAGGGAACCTAGTGTTAAGACACTATATTAGAAAAATATGTAAACTCCTTTAACTACAATACAATTCTGAATTCAACGAAACTAAGTAATTAAATTTACTTAACGTATTTATTGTGTACGAGACTATTTCAAACAGCGCAGGTATATTGACAAATATTAGATTGCTTGTCAGTTTTGTGTATTCACTATATGAGTTCTATATCGAAATGTAGTAAGTGAGAGTAAATAATTTACTTAATAATTTAGAAAAGCATACGCTGTTTGTGCTTAATAAGCGGCGTTGAATTCCGCCAGTCAACACGCGAATCAGAATTCAGCGGAAAGTGGGGGTCAGAAGTGTTGTAAGTGTAAGTGTTGTTAAAAGTGATAATGAAAGAGAAATTAATGAGAGAAAAAATAGTAGTGGTACGAGAAGAAGGATAATAATAGACCCATGACGCTGGAAAAAGATCATGAAACATGAAAATGTAGAGGAGATACACTGTGACCGTACATTTTGTATCTTGCGTTTTGTATTACCTGAAAATAAAAAACAAACACGTTAATTATGAAAAAAATCTGATGAATCTTAAACTTAAGGACAATATAAAATAATATAATATCTGTACGATATCCAATCTTCATAAGCATCAATACATTATCAGTAGTTTTAGGGTATATGACAAAAAGTATCTAAAAACTATGTAAGAATTCAAAATATTCATTTTAAAAGTTTGTCTGTTTGTATATTTATATTTGTCCACACCAGGTACAGACACAGCTAAGGTAAGCAAAGTGATTTAAATGCAGTCTTCACTGTTATTCTTTGAAAAACTTCCTTTAATATGCAGTGTCTGTTTTATTTCAATCTTATCTTAAATAAAAATATATATTTTACTTTATTAGATTGTCACAGCACGGTGACACGGTGTCTCTAGAGAGGTTTTGAATTCGAATCCGGGGAATTGTTATATTTAAATTATTTTCATTTCCCCGCTGTTTTAAGACAAAACGCGACGTTCTTTGCCACTAATGTCTGGAAATTTATTTTTTTATTTTGCAGTACAGAAAGGAGTGTCTTAAATCTATTTTTTACCTGTCTACCCTGCTATATGCGAAATACTGCATAAAACCTATAATTAGTCATAATAACAATATATTGTAATTATGTACAAATCCATTAGCGTTATATTCTAAATAATATTTCATGGAAATGAACAATTGCTAAAATTGCTTTATAATATTTAGTAAATACAGGGATTTCCAACTTACACGTTAGCTAAATGTTTATTATTTATAATTTACCATATGTAAAATAGTGTATTGAAGCGTGAGGATGGACCGATGTGGCGCAACGGCTATCGGTTCGAATTCGCGATGACTTGAAAATAGACGGCGTGTGGAAACTGGAGTGTCTTAACACTAGGCTTTCTCCGCCTTGCTTGCTATATATATGATACAGCGTGCGGTGGATTCAACACCGTGATAATTATGTTACCACAACAAGTGGACGAAAATAAGTCCTTCCCCTGAATGTATATCGAACCCACTAGCATCAAACAATCTGTTATAATATATATAAATTATGGAAGCGGGTGTCTAGTATATTATAATATATTTATATCGGAACATAATTTTACAGAGACAAATTACACAACTGTAAGACTCTCAAAGATCCATAGAAATTGGAAGAAATTAGCACAGAGTAGGTACCGACAGACTCTTGCAGTGATCAAACAAAATTACTCCACCTGTCACATGAAGATGATTGAAAGGTATCGTAAACTAGTCTTATTAAGTAAGTACTTCCGTTGTATGGATCGGGCTTCCGATATATATATATATATATATATATATATTCCGGTATATATATAGATAGATCTGGAACGAAAAATTTATTAATATACATGGATATGAAGTGCTTTTTTGTGATAAATTAATAAGTTTCACGCCTTATTCCGCACAACATCAGGGAACGCAGTGGAAGTCACCTTTGGAGGGGGGAAGTGCACCCTTCAAAACTGTCCACCATAATGTTGAAATTTTCATTCAAATTATTAATTTGAATGACAGAAATTGCACTTTGTATGAACGATATACAAATCTTAGTTTTATCATTCATTCATAGTTGAATAACCCAATTGAACTGAGAAGGTATTTCCATTAGCCAAAGTCTATACATAAAGTGAGAACTTCGCTCTGTATTTGACTTCTCTGTCTAAATTTCACCCCGAAATCTAGAAATGGTGTACCTATCGTATTTACCTAATCTATATTATTACTCAGTTAGCTTAAAGCCATCGCGGCGAAGTGACTGACATAATAGTCACGAAGATAGTAAGTTTGATTCTGAGTAAAAAATACTATTTAATATATAGCACAGTAGACACAGGAAAACTAATATTAATATAGTCCATTCACTCCTTTCCGCCCTATTTTCGAAATATTAAACTACCAGAGTGGTGAACAGGAAATAAATAAAATGTAATTATTCCATCGTGCGAGAATCGAACCAACGAACATCGCGGTTACAGTCAGACTATCACAATACCACGACGGTATCGTGTATTTTTAACAATAAATGTATGATGTCCTACTAAAATTAAACTTTTAAAAGTTTATGAGGTTGTATATGTTTCCTTTTCACGTAAAAACTACTGAACAAATTCAGATAAATCTTGCTGTAATATAGCTTTTACATTAGAATAAAACATGAGCTACAATTTAGTAAAAAAAATGAGGCCATCGTGGCGCAGCGGCACATGAGTTACATTTTATATACTGTAAGTTACGGGTTCGATCCTCACTCGAGTAAGTGAAATATTTATTTTCGTTTATATCTCTATTTATTCGCTCTGGTGACGAGGAAAAGCGCGGCGTTGAATTCTGCCACTCAACAGGCAGCAGTAGCAGTAGCATTTTGATACAAGGCCCTTGCAAATATTATGACATATGTTGATGTGTTATGCAGCGAAACTCAACGCCGTACTGTCTTGCAAGCGGAACGAATACAAACATCATTCACAAATATACTCCTCGATTGGATACTCCTCGAGTGGAATTTCAGCTCACAACTCAGATATTAATGGTCAAATGAAACTTTACACCTCGTAATTCAAGGTAACGGCCGCAGTATAATACATTATATGTTCATACGTATCAAGTCAATGTTTGTATGTTAGTTTGTTACATTTTATATGCTTTAGAACGGTTACTTTAACTAGAAATGTCTTTTAATGAAATATTTTACATTTTTATTTCATTTTGAGCTTAAAGAAATTTCGTAAAATAGTATAATATTTTATCATTTAAGCCTCGACGGTGTCTAACATAATATATTTAGAGCCATATTGTTCTCGAAGCGGTTGCCATTTACCATGGCTGTCAATCTGTTGACGACGGTGGCGGCATATAATAGATTATTCTGGGTAAATGACTATGGAGTAGGTATACCACGATTTTTGGTCAAAATTTGTAAATTTAAAGTTAACTAGACATATAAAACTCTGAGGCCAGTCGTCGGATAGTAGCACAAGCGTGTGACTGTAAATCCGATTGGTTGTGGGCTCGATTCCCACTCGAGAAAATGAAATAATATTTTCATTTCCTCGTTCTGGTAGCGAGACAAAGCGCGGGGTTGAGTTGCGTCACTCAACATGGCGAATAATGGATAATAGTGGTTTCTTAATGGAAACAAAGCATCTTACCCAGCTACTTGCGGGATACAGTGTGAAGCTAAAAAATATATAAAACGTGATGCCGTATCATAGCAGTACAGATAAACTATAAAATTAATGAAATACCATCTTTACAAGAATTGTTCATACTGTACGGCAGCTTCCGCAAGCAAATTAAAATTGATGAAAATTAAGGCCATCGTGGCACAGTGAGTGCTTACGACCGTTAATGCAGTTATAGATTCGATTAATGACAAATTTTTATTTCACCTGTTTGGTAATATGCAGCGTTTATTTCCGCCACTCAACAGTGGCAGAGCTTTGACATCAAACGGATATATTCGAGTTCATATTTATCTTTAATATCATATGAAAACTGTGAAAAATATTTTCATTTATTTTTATAAATATACATCTTGTATTATGTATACAATTTTAATTCAATTCAATTTAAATGATTTTATATTTATTATTTTATGAACGGAATATTTTATATATACAGAATATAAATAAAAGTAAAATAAAAACATTTTAATATAACTTTTAAAGTAACTAAATGTTATTGTAAAAATGTTTAAATGCATTTTTAGTATCGAGTAAAGAATGAAATTACATTTATATATCTGTCTATCTATATTATTAGATAAACACAGACCATTGGACTATTGGACTCTTTTATTTTAATTTAATTGTTATTTGAATGTGACTTACAGAGTTGAAATGTCCTGTTATGCCTTAAGGAGTGTAAGAAAACAAGAAGAGAATATTTCTGGAAATTTATATGAGAACAGGAAAAAATACAATTCCAATCTTCGTTTTATTTCAATCGAACCCACAGCCATCGCGTTCAAACCCTCATGCTTCAGCCCCCGCGCTACGACGTCATGAAATATTTTAATAATAATCTTTATTTTTACCCAATATGTAATATCTTTAACAGGATAGACAATTAATCTATGAGATTCGAACTTGTAACTTCCTGCCACGTCAATTTAGCTATCATCATATAAATCCACAAGGTGAATCTTAACATGAGTCAATGATAGAATTACCCACTAATGGTTGTCAGTACGATTTACAATGGACGGTCGCATAATTGTCGTTTGTATGAATGATACTGTATGAAATGAGCAAAGTAGATATTTTATATAATATAAATATATTTTACAATTTCACGCTGCTTCCTGCACATACCGGGGTAGGCAGAGGGAACTTGGGAACTACCGGAAAACGCCACGCTTTGCCTCGTTACCAGAGCTACGACATGAAATTATTAAGTATTTCATTTCCTCGAGCGGAAATTGAACCCACAACTGTCGTATTCGCAGTCGCATATGCCCCTGCGCCACGACAGCCTCATTCAGACCTTGTATCGGTATAATTGCATGTGATGGCAATTAAAGCGTGTTATAACACTATTAAGTGAATAATACTTCTTTCATTATATTCTTAATTGAATAAGAAATGTATTAATTAACAATTACGTCAATTAATGATTGGCGCCATTGTAAGATAGAGTGTCCACCAGCACTCGATGATAGTCAATTCGATTTCGAAAGTTCACGCTTTATCCCGCTTTATCCCATGGACAGATAGAGAAAACCTATTATAATATCATGGAATTCAATATTTTTGCTCAATTGAAACTTATAGGGCCTTTATGAGCACAAACGCGATATGTTTACTAGTAGGCAGTCCAAGGTTCCTTCAGCCATATTCTAATTCCATCATTAGATCAGTTCGATGGTACCGTAATACTGTATTGTCATCTAATCTACACATAATTGCCAAGTTTCACGATGCTACAATATTTAGAAGTGCGTGTAATTTAGATTTTTAAATTTTATTATTTCTTTTAGCATTACTCTGCATCTTGTATGAACCTATAAATAGCAAATTACCCGTTGCAGCCCAGTGGCACAATGGTGTGACTATAAACAGTAGTGAGTTCCATTCACATTTGGGCAATTAAATATTTATACGGTGTTGAGTTCGGCCACTCAATACGCAATGAAGAATTCGATGGAAAGTGGATAGTGTCTTAACACTGGGTTTACAGGTATCAGCTGCCTGCCCTGCCTTGTGAGGGATAGAGCGTGAAGCTATAGCAAGTTAGGCAGGGAGAGCATCTCGCAACGGGCAATCATGACGTATACAATCGTCAACAAACGTTATTATTTTTTAGTATGGATACAAAAAACATCCTTCATGCAACATCGACCTCGAGTTTTTGTAACGTCGTGTTTTTATTTTTAACGTACAAATATAAAATACAGAAATATAAATGTGTGTTGGATAATATTGTATGTATTTCTTGAGGCTGGCATAGCGTACGACTGTATATATGGGTTTTTTCTTAGAGAATAAATTATGTTAATTTCCTCGCTCTGGTAACAAGACAAAGCATGGTGTTGAGTACCGCCATTCATAACACAGTGTCTCGAAAATTGGGTGGAAAATATAAAACTTAGTGTTTTAACAATACGACTTTCCCTCTGATGCTGTGCTGCTCCGCTGTGATACTTTATCATTATTAGTTTAATAAACATGTTAGTAGTTTGACCTCTTCAATATTTAACTAGACAAATACTTCAAAATGGAATGTTAAGTTACCAATAAGTAAATATTTAAAAAAATTAAAATATTTTTTTACATAAGAGGTGACTTTATCCTTCTCTTTTACTTCCTTTACTCTACCTAAGGCCGGCCCCAAGTAATACAATCATAGAAACCAATCATATTATCGGCCTCCAACTTTTCCCTATTTTGGTTAAATGGAATGAATCCTTTTGTACGTGATTCTTAGATTCGGATTAAAAAATGTCGAGTTACTGATGGGGTAGTCAGTTCGTTACGGACAATGGACGCAGTATTATTTGTGGATCTTACTTTCAAGATTATAGTTAAATGCTTACAATAGATAAACATAATCTATATTTTAATTTCACTTCACGCTGTATCCCGCGTATAGCGGGGAAGGCAGACGTAACCATTCCCTCCATTTCTCACTTTCCACCGAATTGTAAGGTATTACCTATTGAGTGGCGGATCTTGACGTCGCACTTTCCTTTGTTGTCAGAACGAGTAACTGCAAATATTAAATATTTAATTATTCCAAGAGGGAAACGAACCCACAACCGTCGCGTTTATTCACACAATTGTGTCAATCAATGGACCACGATGGCATCTATATGCATATATGACATAATATATATAATAAAAAATATATATATATTCAATTCTATTTTATAAAACTTCAAGAAACATACCAATGAACACTAGTGATGTAACATTCAATTTACTGTTTTAATTGTGTTTAAAAAAAACTTGATTACTCTAAGCGTGTTCAATTTAAGTAGTACATAAAATTATAATGTATCTGTAATTAAAAGAAGCAGTTCTTAGACATTAAATGTAGTATGATTCATAGATTTTTTTTACATTAAAAATATATAGGTGTTTTATCCCGGATATAGCAGAGAATCCTGGTGCCATGACAATCCATTTTCCACCTTCATCCGAATTCCACCTTCATGAGATTTCGCAACACTGCGAATTAAAAATTATCATTATTGATTTTAAGAGGCCGTCGTGGCGCAGCGGCACACAGGTGTGACTGTAACGCGACGGTTGTGGGTTAGATCCCCACTCGAAGAAGTGAAATATTCATATTTCCATTTCTTCGCTCTGGTTTCGAGGCAAAGGGCGGCGTTTTATTCTGACACTCAACACGCAATGCTTCCAGATTTCGGCAGAAAGTGGGGACCGGAGTGTCTTAACACTAGGTATTCTCTGCTTCCCCTATAATAAGTGACAAAAGGTCCGACTACTAACATGTTTATTAAACTAATAATGACAAAATATCACAGGTATCTCCCTAAAAGGGGAATGAAATGGCTTCACACTAGATTCCTATTTAAACCGCACAATTGAAACACTCGTAACGCAGCTACTGTCAGGGGACATTGTGGGTTCGATTTCCCCTCAGGTTAGAGTACATTTCCATATTCATTTATCCACTATGGTATACAAAGAGCGGCGTTAAGTTCTGCCACTCATCATGTAACGTATCTATAGGGGAGGATAGTAGTGAACGGAGTGTCCGAATACCAGGTTCCCTCTCCCTACCTTTCTGTAAGAAAAAACCCTGAAACTGCTAAATCAGATTAGAATCTACACCTATGCTATTATAAATATCAAATAACTAACTAATTTGTATGAAAATACATAATTTAACTGAGCCATTTGCAATTTACCAAAGTAGCGTCTATTGCCGCTGAATATGGGCAGTCATTATGTTATACCAGAAACAATGAGCTATATTAGCCAAAGTACATAAACGGAGCGTGTGGTTTTGAATATACGAATACATATGTACAATATATATTTAAATCGCGGGCTCTCTCGGGCTACTTCGCTAGAAAAAAAGCGTGAAGCGATAAAGAAATGTGTTTTATTCAATCTCATATGATAAAAATAAAAGAATAACATGCAGGAGAGCTGCGATTTTATGTAATAATTAAATTATACAACTGACATTGAAAAGAGCAACTGTTGGGTTTCTTACCGGCTCTTCTCAGCAGAACTGCCTCCCGAGATGGTAGGTCACTGTTCTATCGACGATTCAAAAGTGCTTACAATAGTCTATATGAATAAAAAATATTTTGAATTTGTAGAGAAAACCAGTGATCAATTATCCTTTACTTCCTTTTTAATGCAAATTCAGTTTATGCAAAGTACTAAGCATATTGTTTTAAATCTAACCGCAGTTACAGAGCAGTCAATGACCTCGTTATAATAATGTGATTTATAATATCCTTTCATATATTGATGATGATTTAAGCGCTCAGGATAGGCCATAGTGGTGGACTTGAACATAGAGAATATATAGAACATAGCGCGTGACTGTAGACGAAATGTCAAATTACTGTCTATCCTCATAATGTAATTTCCTCGTCTCATCAACGAAAACGAGAGAAAATAATCCAAAACATTAAGAAATTAGTCCTCTAGTAATGTATCAGAAATATTAAAAGTATTGTTTGGTTCAAGAAGCAATGAGCTCAGTGGTTGCTGTGATCATCCATGCAAGTTAATAAGGTGAGAGGAGAATTTTTGAAGTAGCTATATTTAAATTATTTAAAAACTTATATACATTTTATATTTATTCTCCAGTGGTATTGACTGATTCGATTCGAGAGTATAGATTATAATTCCTTAGTTTTATGTTTAATAATATGTTTCAGTAGGCAGAGCCAACTTATTCCCCCGAGTGTGAACAGAATCCACAACCACTATTTTTTACAGTCAGAGAATGCCACTGCGTCACGACGGCCTCTATATAAATATATAGTTAAAGAAATATAATAATTCCTATTTGCGTAACTAAACGCAGGCACAAGATTTCGGCGTTGGAAATCAAGAAATTTTTCACACACCGAATTTTTTTATATTATTTCCTTAGTAAATAGATGAGAATTGTATATAGATAATTTGTTACCTTATTGCTCTTAGACCAATAATAGAGTATGATAAATTTGATTGCCAAAAAGTAGTTCTATGAATTTTGTAGCCGGTTTATGTTCCACAACTCACTCAATATATTTTTATCTTAAGCTTATCTTCGTATAAAAAATGTCTCCAGAATTCGGAAATATGTAGCGAACGGAAGTGTCTTCTGTGCTTTATTGACCGTGCTGTGTGGCATACAGCGTAAAGCTAAAAAAACAACTATCAATTCGTACCAGCGGTTGTGGGTTTGATGTGGTTCTTTGAGTGGGGACTCGAGGGAATGAATAAAAGAAAAAAGATATACATTTAATGAAATGAAAAAAAAATCTCTCCAAATTTTCTCTCTAAATTTAAATTTTTCGATCAGTATATAAATGTGAAAAATAAATTCTAACAAGCCAATGCCGCGTTATCTACAATAGTGCCGTAGAGTAGTCTCCACCGGAATTCCACATATTCGGTAGAAACATACATAATAGAATAATATGCTTAGTACCTTGGCAAGTAAAACTAGGCCGTAACAAACGTTGGAGGCCTATATAATAGAGTGTCCCACTTCAAGTACCAGTGATATCTTTATGATAAGTGAAATATGAATTAAGGCTGTCGCGGCTCAGCACGCAATGTCTCGAATGTTGGAAGTGACATAACTTTGGATTACATCTGCTTATATTGTTTATATAATAATCCTATATATTTTTTAATTTATTTATAAAAAATAATGTTAAAAAAGTTGCAGAAATTTATTTAACTAGTTCAGGATAATGAAAATATGTTAATATAAACATTCCTACGAGTGGTATGCAAAACCGACGAGTGCAGTTTGTACCGTACGATTTTGTAATTAACATAATTAACGACTAGCTTCCTATAAAATTTGTATAGGTTATATAGTTCATGATTTGTTTTTTTAACTTCACGCTATGTCTCACATACAGGAGGGTAGACAGAGGGAACCTAGTGTTAAGACATTCCGTTCCCCACAGCGCGTGGCAAATTTTCTAGATATTACGTCGTGTTATTAGTAGTGCGAGAAAATTAATAAAACTCATTCCCCTCAACGGTGTTCGAATGTATATTGTTCAGAAATATTTTATTTTTGCATTCAACCAAATTTAGTGGATTGGCAAGCGAAGCGAGAATATGCAAAATATATTTCTAAGTTATAGAGAATTTCTGTAGAAGTGTGAATATATAAGTATTTTGTTTAAAAAATATATTTATCAAATTCACTATTCATTGTATAAGATTTAAATACAAGCTACATACTTAACTGTAATATAATTTATAAAGCCCAAATCCATCGTTGACGGGTTTGAACGTAATGTTGTATATTTATTTTTAATATCAATGAAATTATGTCGAAATTTTAACTCACATTTAAAAATATAGCCTATGTAGTAATTAATCGCTTAATTTATAGTTAAATTAACAAGACCAGTCGTGGCGCAGGGGCATAAGCGTGCAACTAAATGAAAACGTAATCGAAATGAAAATGTAATGTAGGAATGTGCAGTGGTCACATAAGCCAATACGGGCTTAAGACCGCGAAAAACAATTAAACATGTACGTTGTTATAAATAAATAAATAAAACAGACTGCGGGTTCGATTCCCGTTCGGGGAAATTAAATATTTAATATATATATTTTTTATTTAATTTACATTTACGGGAATCACCCTTGTACCACTGCGCCACGACGGCCTCAATGGTTGTTTCTCTCCTAATACTAAATGTTCAGAGAATACTATGGATTTATTGACCGATGAATTTGCTTAAACACAATACAAATTTAATGACAGTCATAAATCGCCAGCTATTTACATTATATACTTCTGCTTCTGTTTGCAGCTCTACTTGAGTTATTGGTTTAATTTGCAAAGTGATTTGTTATCATTAATTGTTCATTGCTAGTCACAAGTCACGAGTCACTACCGGCGCAGTGAGATAAGGACGGAAGGACTGTGATAGACGTTGCTTTGATTCGCAGTAGGGACGTGGTTCATATTTAGTTTTCCTTCTACTGTCTTGTAAGATAAAGCTCAGTGTTAGGTTCCGCTATCCAGATCGTAAAGCTTCATAAAAAACATCAAATTCTATTATATATCTCCCATGTCATTAATTATGGTGGTTGCTATAATGGGAAAACTCTGAATATGATCTAGTCCCATACAAGTAGATATGATCATTAGATAATTGTATTCTTTCATGACCCTCAGTGGCCCATGCGACGGCAAGTTTTGGACATAATGGCAAATAGAATGAGAGAAACTCAGTGTCGCGCTTTGTATTGTCTTCGTCTGATAACAAGTGCGAATCGAACCCACAATTATCCCGAATAATATACATATATATATTAATTGTGAATAATAACGAATAGAAACGCCATAATGTCAAAACACTAAACCACAAGCCCCTGACGGATCATTTGCTATAGCAACCTCCGCCTATCTCCGTCACAGCCAAGCTATTGTACAATCAATACTCTTTGTAGGATTGATATCGTCACTGCGCAGTGAAAATCTTGTAATTGCATAGTTTTTTTGTAACCTTGATGCATTTTCCATATTTCTTTTGGTAGGCTGCCAAGAAACCTATGTGGTTGGAGCTCAGTATATAGAAAAAAAACATTTATGGGATTAATTTGTTGTCCGTATGTCTGTGTGTCTGTCTGTCAGTCTGTGAAGGTCCTTTTTCGCAAGAACACCTGAAAGCATCGAGCTTAAATTTATATCAAATGTATCCTGTAGGCAGGTAGGCAGAGGAAACCAAGAATTAATATTAACGTCTTGTAATACAGCCTTACTAAATAAAGAAATTATCCAATACTAAAATATTTTTAAATACACACACGTTCAACCTAAAAAAAATGACATCTATAATAGTATAAGTGAATATTGTATTTAAATACAGTAATTTTTGTACGTATATATCATATAAATTTTCCCCAACTGGGAACTGAACTCCCGACAACAGTGTTCAATAACAACAATTACGCAACAATGGCGTAATACTGAACTATAGAATGCACATATAGACACGCAACTATACTGTTTGTATTGTTCGCTTACAATGTGCGTTTATGAGCCAACGAGGCTGCCTCTGCTATCGGACATGAAAAGGTAATAAATATAAAATTGTTATTATTACATTACTACTTATAATTTATTTAAATATTTTCAAATGCAGATTAGTTATTTAAACGATTAAAAAGAATAATCAATTGTTATGCAACAACGGCATAATAGTCTCTCTCTCTCTCTCTCTCTCTCTCTCTTGATTTCTTGATGCTTGTTGAGAACTTGGCTTGACCTTAGTGGTCAGATCGCTTGGACGGTTTTTTAAGAGGCTTGGGTTCAATTGCCGCTGTGTTAAAATTTTTATATACTTTCGAAAAAGACGCGTTTCTGTCTTAGAGGCGCGGGCTTAAATCTCGCTACGTTACATTTTTTTAGCTTCTAGTTGCTTCCCAGACACAGCGGTGTAAGCAAACCCGCGCTCTGCGTCAATATCAAAACAAGGAAATTAAATATTTCTGTACCCCCAGTTGATATCGAACCCACAACCTGTCGTGTATACCGACGCACGCTCGTGCACCTGCGACGACTGACACAATTATCTATATATATGTACATAATCAAAATATTTTAGTAGACTCGTATATAAAGAGACATAATCTATGTTAACCGCAAAAATGTATGAAAATAAAAAAAAACCTTATAAAAGATAAAAGTGTAGATGAAAACAAAAGGTTCTATTTAATTTTATTTTAATTTAAGTCTTTCGAATGAGGCCGGCATTGTCCTTTTTGTGAATGTTTTTAGCTTATTAATTTTTAATATGAAGTCATTTACGAGTGTAATAAGCGTACAAACTTATGGAAAATCATAAAAATTCTTTTGTGATGCAAATTTAGTTTGGAATTCAGAATCTCAAATGTATTCGTCCACGTGGTTAAGTGTTAGAACCTCCAGAAATCTATGAACACTATTTTTGTCAACCAATTTTAATTGAAAATTTCAAGCTCCTTTTTGGCCACCTTAGGGTGTGAGTTCCCAAAATTTTACCTAATGTTTACTTGAGTTATACGAAACCTATGTGTACGATTTCAAGTTTCTAGGTCATATCATTTATCTTTATTCTATAGACACAAACAGTATAAAAATACATAAAATTATAAACCTTTAGGCATTGAACACAATCCCACAGGCCGTTCGCATTACATCGACAACCATTTGCAGCTGCGACCACTTAGTGATTTTACTAAGACCTTTTTAAAGCTTACGATACTTTAAAGGTTTTTTTTTTATTTTTATGTATTTCGTGTTCTATTTTTATTTACACCAACTGTTCAGCAAAAAGAAACCTGCGCTATAACCATAAATTTATTGAAATAAAATATAACTAAATAAATTATAATTGAGGCCGTCGTGGCGCAATGGCACAAGGGTGTGACTGTAACGCGACAGTTGTGGGTTCGATTCCCACTCGAGGAAGTAAAATATTTCTGTTACGTTTATATTTCCATTTTTCTTCGCTCTGGTGGCAAGGCAAAGCGCGGCGTTGAGTTCTGTCAACACACAATGCCTCCAGAATTCGGCAGCAAGTGGGGAACGGAGTGTCTTACCACTCAGCGTTAAGCTGAAAAAAATATAATGAGTATTATATATATTCTATACACATTAAAGTCAACTACAAATTCAAAGTGTCCGCGGTAACTGTTACCACAGATAAGTTCGGTAAAGTTGGAAATTATATAAGTAATGTGATATAAACCAGTAGTTCCTGAGATAAGGGCGTGATCAAACAAACTGTTTAACTTAGATGTAGTAAGAGATAAATATATAAAAAAAAAACAAACAAAATTCACATAAAAACCATCATTGCGCTCCATCGATTCCGAATAGAGATTCAATAAAGGCGTATAAAGCTTTAGCTAGTAAAGATAAAAACGTGTAAATTCGGCAAATATTTTCTTTAGGTTGTGCAAAAGCCACTTCGCAGTTAAAAGGGTTCTTCTAATCAACAAATCTTTTTCACGGTGGAGCCAAGTCAAGTGCGAAATTATATATCGACATGAAATGTGTGTTATTTTCTTTAGAAATAGAGAGTCAGTGACAGAGACTGACTGTGAGCGCGATAGTGGATCCACATCTAATTCGATAGTAACATTATATATATGTATACAGATGTTATTCAAGTATAAATACACTATGCTGTCCGATGTCTTATCTACTTCGAGATTGTTTTTTTGAATAGCGTAACTGAACGTCGCGCTTTGTTTTATTCTATCCTTATGACTACTATAATCAATTATATATATGAATAGCGTCATATTGTAACAGATGTTCATCAGTGAGTACAGCTGCTTAATAGAAAGGTCAAGTACTCTCGTCATTATAAGTTGCGTATTAAATAATGTATATATATATACGTACAAGTATTATATAGTTTTTTACTTTTCGTTATGTATATGTAAAAAAATTGTAGTGTAATCTGTCTGTATAAGTGCTTTGAACACTTCTATATTATATGTTTTCTAAAAAAATGTATCAATTTAAATAAAATTTTATTAATAACTTTTCTTTAATTTTTTTTTATTAATGAAAAAAGTTTCATTTGGAATTATTTACATGTAATGTATTCGGTACTATCGGTAAATGTGGCTTGATTGACATAAAAATATACAAATATATCTTTCACATTCCTTTTCTCACAATATATCTTGCATATAACAGAGTTAGCGGAGATAACCTAGTGTTTTGACATTCCGTTTCCTAGTTCTCGCCGAGAAATGAGACATTGTGTGCGTGTTGAGTGGCGGAACTCAACGCTGTCATCAATCTTCATATAGCAGGTTGAATTAAATAAAACATTTCCATTACCTCGATGGACACCGAACCCACAATCATAGCAATTACAGTCAAACTCAAAACTAAAAGTAAACAGGTAACAGCTCACAACTTCATAGCTCAACTATCAAATGACACGTACTTTGCTTTGTTAAATAAAAACTAATGCATTTCTATACTCACGAACAAGTCGTAAAATATACCACGTGGATAATATTGTAAATGGTTTCTGACATTGCTTTTGTTTCAAATTTCATATAAAAATTCGCTAAATTCATATAAAAATTCGTAAAACTAAGAGAATTAAACTGAGCTCAAAATGTAATATTTATGAAAAGCTTAGCTTTTGCATGCGGCTTTGTCGGCGTGGTCAATTGATAAAAATAATAAAAAGACAGTGGCGCAGAACAGGCACAAGCCTGCGACTGTAATCGCGACAGGTTATGTATTAGGTCTCGGGGAATTAACCCTAACAGAACTGAAAACTATTACAATATATGTTATTATCTACAAACATATTATAAGGTAATAATATATTATATATTTTTTTAACTTCGCGTAGGCAGAAGAAATCTGGGAACCTAGTGTAAAGACACTGCGTCACCCATTTTCCACCGAATTCTGGAGGCCTTGTGTGTTTAGTGGCGAAGCTTGTTGCCCTGTTACCAGAGCGAGAAAATGTAAATACCTCAATCCCTCGAGTGGGAATCGAACTTACATCTTTATTTGCATCATCGCGTTACACTCTAACGCTATCCCACAACACCACGGCGGCTTCAAAAGAAAGATGAATATACGAATTTCTTCACAAATCAATCGCTCAGAGAACAAAAAACTAAGCTTATTTTACTTTTACATATAAAACAAAAAACTGTCGTCAATTTTTGTTACGTAGAGGGCTTTTGTTTAGGTCGCAGCTCTAGAGGGAAAGGGTAATTATGCTAGAGGTTGGTCTTCGAAGAGTCAAGGTCGAGATGGAATGCTTGTGAGATGTCAAATAGATAGCTTGAAACTCGTGTTATACTTTGATAAAATTTTAAATAAAATAATAAACGTGACGGTTGTATTATTATAAACGTGATTGTCCTATAATTATGAATAAACTTAATGAATTATTTTCATGTCCTCGCACTTTACTTTCCCAATACTACATACCCTGCACCTTTTCTGCCATATGCGGGATACAGCGTGAAGTTGAATGAAAAAATCAATAAATAAACTATTTGGAATTTTGCCAGAACTCGGCCGGCTGGACTTAGGGCCATTTTTCAGTGCTATCTGTACCAATTCCTTAATTTGAATTGGTACAGATAACAATACTTTTAAAAGAATTACAGTTTCAACGATTACATTTGCCTGTCTACAATAATTAACATTTCTTATTAAATATAACATGGGAACTATTCCTAATGTTTATAAATAAGGGCTACACGTTAAGTAGGTCAACTGGATTTTTTATTAATAGCTTCACGCTGTATCCCGCATAAAGCAGGAAGAGTGAACATTTAGACACGTTCACGGGAAAACTTCCGTTCCCCTTTTTCCGCTGAATTCTTGAGACAGCGAATTTTGAGAGAAAATAAAATATTATAAATTAAATAGGTATATATAGCTTATACAATACAAATAAAAGTTTGTAAGGTGTTGATGAAATCGCTATTAATTTTCACTCTCCGTCTCCTCTTTTTTCCTTTATTTAATTGTAAGTTCTAACCTCGTGCTAGATTTTATAAATGTAAGTGTAGAGGAAGTTACCTATAGGTTTAAGTAGTGATTTTCATACAAAATATAGTAAAAACAATGCATAAACGATAACTTTTGGGTTTTTACAAGGGTTCTGTTTTTTTTATTATTTATATATTTTTAATATATATAATATATTTGCCTTACATAATGTTTGTAGTAAGAACTTTACATTGTAACATTGCTTGACCTAGAAATGAAATAAGAATTTTCTTATTGTAAGCTCTATGCAATAAAATGTTATATTTACGTGAGACCTAGGCAACCTTTACTTTGGTATACGGTAAAACCAAATAGTACTTTTAGAAAGCTCTTTATATAAATAATATATTCTATTAGCTACTGCTCCCAAATTCGTTTATGTAAGGAAAAAAAAAGCTTATGCTATATCCCACAAGTAGGAGTGTAGGCAGACGGAACTAGGGAACCCAATATTATGACACTTCGTTACCAACAAGACATTTCCGTTCCCCCCTTTCCGCCGAATTCTGAAAGCATTGCTGGTTGAGTGACGGAACTCAACGCCGCGTTTTACCTCGTTACCAGAGCGAAGACTTGAAAAAAATTAAATATTATTCTCCCCCGAGTAGGAATCGAACGCACAACGCTTCTTCGTCGCGCTTACAGTCTTGTGTCCCTTCGCTAAGACTGGCCTGTATGACCTACAAAACTTACATTCCCGTATTTTCTCGCAGTGCTTTCAAGAACTCTGAAATATTTATAAGCTAAAAAAAAGCTAAGATATACTAAATTTCAGCGTCCTACATATAGTAGTCTCGAAAATAGTGGTGTGTGTAGTATAGTAGTATAATTGAACGTGTTTGTTGCAGGTTCGTATCGTTTTGTAGAGCACAAAGGTCGCAGATAGAGGGATCCCAGTACTAGGACACTTTGTTCACTCCTAAACAGCCGCAAGCAAAAGCTAGTTCTTTATAAGAGAGAAAAAGTTTGAAAACACACATGTACAGAATGGAAGCGAACTACGATTATAAGTTTGTAAAAGTTTCTTCTATAAAACATCTGTAAATTTTCCAAATTGCCATATTTCATAATTGTAAATTCTCGGGTATGCTAGGATTTGATTACTTGGCGAATTTTATACATAATGCAGTGAGAATTATGCAAAAACGAACGTATCTTATGATTGCGTTAACTTAGAAGCTTGAGTTTTTTTTGTGTTCCAATATACTGTAGTTCCAATGTAAATATTCGATATTAATTTCAGATCGACATGTCCGCACAATCTTGAAATAAATGCTCTTAACAGACGTACAGACGAACAACAAAAGTAATCCTATAAAGGTTTTTCACCTTTTACGGAACCCTAAAAATTAACAATATTATTTTGATCTTGTTGGTAAATAAAATAGTTCCTCATATAAATGACACTTCAAGGATCGCACACGTTCAAATCCTGCAGCATCTTCAACAAAAAAAAAATTACATTCTTTTAGTATTCATTCTAGTACCTTTGATTAAGTGTGTCAATTGAAACTGACGTTAGAAAGAGGTCGAAACCTCTTTCATACCATTCTTTGCAGTCCATAAATAGAAAAAAAAAAACAAAAAAAAACCTAGCCCATTTATTGGAGAGGAAGTGAAAAACATTGTAACATTTCTAACTTTAGACTGTATTTCGTGTACTAATTTGTAAAAGCTTATGAAAGGTGTTGGAGTAATTTAATGATGATGATTTTCTGTAATTAAATGATGAATGTCACGCAGACCCTGCGTTTAGATAGGGTTGGAAGAGAAAACCTATCTAGAATATCAATATTTCAGAGATTTTGTGTTGAGAGGCGGAACTTAACGCCACTGTGGGGTTATAAAAATATTTATTCCCTAAGTGGGAATCGCACCTACCACCGTCGCGTTCCAAATCAAACATTATCTTATTGGGTAAGGATGGATTCCTTTATCCGACATTTGTTTACATTATTTCTTAAAACAGATTATAACTTTTGATTTTGTTTTTTTATAATTGAACAAGTTATAATAATATAATTATTAGGTATTTTTGTAACTTTCAAATAATTTTAAAATGTTATATATTAGTATTTCTTATACATATTTTGAATAAATGACCTAAACGCGGCTTCACCTGTTTACACTTTCTATAATAATATATTCAATCAATTTTCTCAAAATTAAGCCAATTTATATAAAATCTGTATATAATTGTAGGCGATAGTATTCTGGTGTAAAAGATATTATATTATACTAATTTTTAAGTGAAAGTGATACAAAACTCCATCCTCACAAACTACCACATTTATAATATTAATAAATTTAATCATAATTAAATCAGCATCACGCTGATTCCCGCACATAGCATGGTAGAAGTAGCCTAGTGTATAAACACTCCGTTTTCCACTTTCCGTCGAATTGAGGTCGCAATTTTAATAAATATTCCATTTCCTCGAGTGGAGATCGAACCCACAACCAGTCGCGTTTACTGTGACACTCACATGATATAACTATAATATTAGTAATAGAAAAAAAAATACATATAAAGAAAAATAATATCCAATCATAGTATTTCACTCATATTTCATTACTTTCATTACTAAGAAGATCTTGTACTGAAAAATCCCGAAAAATGTATTCTATTACTTTTCCAGAACGAAACCGAGGGATTACAAACGGTTACGTAGTCTTATTATGGGATTGAATTTGCCAATCTGCTTCGATTTTCCTCTATCTGGCTAGATAAGGGCGAGTTTTATTAGGAAAAAGGATTTTTTTTTATATCTTTTCACCATAGATTTTTAACCGACGTCGAAAACAGAGGGATGTTTATAAGTTTGACGTGCTTATGTACGAGTATGTGTATATTTATGCATCTTTACGTGTCTGTATGTGTCGGTGTAGCTCTTAAACAGATAAATAGAATTTGATTACATTTTTTCTTGTTTGAAAGGTGACTTAATTGGGCAAGTTCTTAAGTAGGGACCTTTCTTGTCGTTTTTTTTTTTCTTTTTAGAACTTTTTGTGTCGGAGGGTCTTAATTACAACTGTGTAGAGAGTTTATGTGAAGATACTGCATTGTGTACAGGTGTTTCACCGTAGCAGTATGCCTTTCAATATATTAACAAGTATATTTAGAAAACTATTCTCTCAATAAGAATGTATGGCTTAGTGGTCAAAGCACTTGGAGTGTTTTTAAGAGGCGTGGGTTCGAGTCCTGCTAAATTAACAAAAATATAAAGGTATACATTTTTTAACAATAATTTTCTAGGCACAGCTAAGTTTTATATTTTCAACTTCTTAAAACTCGTGTGGCTTACTAACACTAATATAATTCTATCTAATCTGCACACAATGAAAGTGGACTTAGATCTCATTGGGTTAAAACGTAAAAGCTTAGTGGTTAAGTCTAGAGGGAGAGCTTAGAGGGAAGTTTTCTTTCCTTTCAGCACTAAACGAAGATCAGGGATAATAGTGATTTATTACTTTAAAATAGTCTCAATCAGAGGTGGAGAATCAGAAGAGTTAAGTTATGTTACATATTTTGACGCAGTTTTAACTAATGGATTCAAGAAGGTATAGTATATTCGTCTTTTGTTATAAGAGGCCTTTGTTGCGCAGTGGCATATACGATCCTCACTTGGGAGAATGTTATAATATAATTTCCGGTGACGAGGTTCCGGTACTGAACTCAACTAAACAGAATCTTTATTCTCAGTAGTTTTTCTATATCTACCCTGCTATGTATACGTGATAGAAATATATTTTTATTTTCAGAGTCACCTACATCAGAGTTTGCCTCACAACGTTTGGAAAGGCATTCGATCGGAACGCTTCACACAGTTCACACGTTTAGCATATGTGTTTTAGATTCGAAAATTATATGGAGTAAAGGACACCTTCACGATGCAGTAGAAATGTAGTTAGTGTTTGAGATTCAAATTTAAGTATGATTTATACTTATACTTAGTTACATTCACCATATTTATCGTGTTATACAAGAAACTAATAAAAACTATTTATGTTAAAGGATTGCTGCGCGTACATACAATCGTGCATGTCTCTTGCCGTACTAAGTAAACGCTTACAGAAGTCGGTAAAACTACCGTAAAAATTTCGAAACGTAATATTTTCTTTTGAACTATTATTGATCAATAATTTTTTTTTCAGTTTCATGATGTATCCCGCACACAGTAGGGTAGGCAGAGGGAACTAAGTGTTAAGACACTCCGTTGCCCACTTTCTGCCGAATTGTGGAGGCATTGCGTTTTGAGTGGCAGAACTCAACGCTGCGCTTTGCCTCGACAAAGCGCGGCGAAGAAAAATGGAAGTGTAAACGTAAAGAAATATTTCACGTCCTCGAGTGGGAATCGCACCCGCAACCGTTGCGTTTACGCGCGACACCCTTGTGCCAATTATAGTGAAATTCATGAAAGTTCACGTATTTCACTGCACCGCGTTTTATCAAAATTGTGCGCTTTGTCTTGTTACCACGAGGATACCAAAAAAACCATTCCACCGAGTGGGAATCGAACCCACAACTGTCGCATTTACCGTCAAACACTATGCCACCACCGTACGAAAATATAAAAAAGGGTGAATCAAGCAATTATTTCCATTCATTCAAATATAAAATAAAATACAGCTAAAATATTGTAGACATGCCATTATAGTCGATTCGAGAGGCTGAAACTTTTAAATTGATTTTCCGTTACAGCGGCAATAGTTTAAATGGGTTTCAAAATTTGTTGTGAAATTTGAAAAACTTTTGTTTTTTTTTTAGATCATTATTTTAAAAAACTATTTATTGAACCTGCTTTGTCGTTTGAATAATATTATAATAAGTTGTTAATATTATATATTACTACTATTGTTATCTCCTGTATGAAAGGGCAGAGAGTAAGAGTGTTAATAAAAATAGAAATAAAATAAAGAATATTGATTGGTTTATTTTGAAAATTGTAATTACACGAGCCACCCTGTCAACGATTGGAAAATACGTTATTCACACGTATTAGAATATCGATTGTTGGTAGGTCTTATTAATGAAAATTAATTTTATTTAATTAATTTTTATTAATTTAATTAATTTATATAAACATAATTATGTTGAACATAGCAAGATATATCCAGTTGTAATTAAGAGAACAAAGTGATGTTATTTAAAAAAAACAACTAAATTAAATTGTACAACAAATAAATAAAAAAATTATCCATTCAAAGATTACGAGTATATCAACTCTCCTTCGATTCTTGAGGCATCAATTCTCTGAGTGGGAATCGAACCCACAACTGTCACATTTACCACTACATGCGCCACTATGGCCTCAATTAGTACAGAAACTACTATTCCTATATAATTAATTTCTCTTCTGTTCTAATTTATTATTTTTTTATTAATGCTATGTCCCACAAGTAATGAGTTAGTAAACCCTAAGAAAAATGCACCCGATCGAGAATCGCACCCACAACCATCGCGTTCAGAGTCAAACACGCCACGATGCCTTAGATAACGAAATACCTATTGAACTTCACAGCTATATACAAAGCAAATCTCTACAATTTTGTAGAACTGTCTTTTTAACAAACAAGCTAGGTCAGAAAATTCGATATCCCGAGGGATTACTTAACCAAGTCTTTATAAGATTTTCTTTGAAAGCTGAATCTGAAATCTCCAGTTTTAAGTATATTATAGAACAACAAGATAAGAGTAAAGCACTAGGTGTTTATTTAAAAGATATATTTTAAATGGGTTTTTTCGTTCTTCATAAATATTATCAATATTTAATTCGCTTTCATAAATATATTATTTGAATATTGGTATTTAAAATGAAGTTAACATATAGAACATAAATAATACAATAATTATTTTATATTTCAGGTCATCGTCACGTAGCGTTTCACTGTTTGGAGACGGTCGCAGATTCCAATCCCAATCGGGGAAATTTTCATTTTCACGCTCGTTGTGTGTTTTTGCGTACTGTGCTTTCTGTTATGGTTATGGGTTTTTATTTAACAGTTCTTAAAAATATTTTGTATTTCCATAATTGCTCAATACAAAAATCAAATCATAAAGTCAACATTCATTGTCAATACAATAAAACAGTTAACATAAAAACTTGTTTTATTTCCAATTATTATGACCGAAGCTACTTTTTCCTATTAACGTTTCCGTTGCGCTAATATCTTGATCCAACGAAAATGTAATCAATTTTTTATTTTCATTTCAATAATGTACAAAGATAAATATTTTTTGGTGGAAAAAATTAGGCAGATCGAAATTATTATGTACTAACTTTTACTGTGTAAAATAACTAAAAGTTGAGTTCGACAATTGACATATTCTAAAAGTTCGAAATACCTCCTACCGCAGGCATAGCGGGCTATATTTTTTTAGCTTCACGCTATATCACGCATATTGTAGACAGGGTAGAACTCATGTTAAGACACTCCGTTTCCATTATGACATTTTAGTTCCTCTCTTTCCGTATGACTACAAATCCTTAATAAATTTTAATTCTAGTCTGATAGTAGAAAACTTTCATTACAACTATCAACCTGGTAGATTTTAACGTAACGGGACTTGAATCTTTACTACCTCGAAAATTACTACAACCAAAATACTATTAGACACAAGTCCTGAAAGCCTTAAATATTCGAAAATAGAGGTATTCTCTCCTACTCTCTATTTATTAAATATTTTTGTGTTATTTATTAGAAAATATACAAAGAGTGACATGTTTTCTAAATCCCGAACAAATCCTTTCCACAGAATGAAATGTCAGAGAAAATAGTTTCCAAGACATTTTACCAAGATGGGCAGGATACCCGAGATGCATGACTGATATCAAACGTGGAGTCGTTCTTATGTAGATATTTTAGAGCATCCATAATTGAGATTTATTTTCGTAACCAAGTTAGATCATTTTCCACGAAGAGATCAAACGAAGTCTCCTCTGCCTTTCTTACAAATCACTCTTTTGCTTCATAAATATTATGAAGCAAAAGAGAGTTCATAAACATTTCTCATGAAATCAACGAGCCCATATCCCACGAGCAGGATGTATTTCATTCTTCTCGCTTACACCTGCCGTTCTGTGTATCTGTTCATAGCAAATTCGGTCAGCTAAAGTGAATCTGAATATATTACAAAGACATCACAATCCATACCATTGATGTCTCTTTCTTTCTTTTTCTGTAATACCCACCATCATCTCAAAAACCAAGTAACTTTTTATTTAATATGGAATATATTATATAAATGAAAGTATTACAAGTTAACTTGCAGAAACGCCTCAACAAGATTCCATGATTAGATAGAATACTTTAAAGTTGTTACTAAATTCTCGCAATAACGAAACAGCGAACTGCGCCAAGTTTTATTAGAAGCAGATTGCACTGAAACATGTCTGAAACTTTAATATAAGGCTGACGGTTACAAATGTGAAACTAAAACCTTGTAGAACAATCGTAATTGGAGATGACGGTAGCCCCTTTAAATGTATATCTTTAACTTTGTTTGTGATTACTTCTTTTGTGATTACCCTGGCCTACCTACATCTTCTGTATGAGGTCTGTCAGTCACTCGACATACATGCTGTATGTCGAAACGTCGAAAGAAGTTCATAATATAGATTAATGTATGTACAATAGTTTTTGTTTTTTTATTTGTTAAAAAGTGGAATGAAAAACTAAATATGTAATGACATATTAATTGAAGTCAAAAACATTTTTTGAACAACATTGAAGTTTTTAGTTTCTACAAGAATTGATGAAGAAAGAATAACGTCGAAGTTCAGCATGCTACTCCGCCTACCTCTATAGCTTTCTTCCACCACCTTCCAAATAGAAATGATTTTTTTAACGTATTTAATCAATATTCGTATAGTTCAAGCGGGCGAAGCCGCCCAGAGCAGTCAGCTCTAACTTTTTAGTCAACACTCAACATATAAATGTACTTGTTACAATAAAATTATTCAGTGCCACTTTTTACTCAAGTGGAAATTGAATTTATCATTGAATTTTAATAATGAACTCATAATTAATTAAATTAGAATATCCAATATTTTATATAATACTCTATGATGTATCCCGTAATTAGCACGGTAGGCTGAGGGAATCTGGAAACCTACTATTAGATATTCCGTCCCTATTAAGGTACTTCCGTTTTCCACTTTCTGCTGAATTCTGGATACGTTGCGTGTTGATTGGCGGATATCAACGCCGCGCTTTCCCTCGTTACCATCGAAATCATAACCTGTCGCGCTTACAGTCGCACCCTTGTGCACTTTCGCCTCGACTGACCTATATAAAAATATTTTATAATGAAAATCGTAGTTTGTCTCATTGTAATTTTTCTGGTCAAGGCCACTATGGATGGCAGAATTCATCTTTCACACAGCTTTTCTGTTGAAAAATGTTTGAAACGTTTTTTTTTTACACAATTTTTGTACAGATATAGTGTCACATCGAATGTGCCACTTGATAGTTGTGGGTTCTAATGTCACTGAAGGGATTTATTATTAATTCCAGATATACCACTTCATCACTTGTACTTATACGAGTATGTAATCGCTGATCGACGCTGATCTAGCATTAGTTCTTTCTTCGATTTTTTCAAATACCAAAAGTTTTGAACTTAGATTACTATTTTCATTATCCTTCTTTCAAAATGGAAATACCACAGTAAAAAACTTCGTAATGAAAATATATCAATTTTCGCTCCTGGAGATCGAATTCACGACCATTATTTTTACATTCAATAGCTTATACCACTGCGCCGCGATAGTCATTATTTCTCTTATATATATTACTCTAGATAAATACCAATAACACAAATCGTCCTTTATCTCCAACCTCTAACAAATTAATTAGAAAATCTCAACTAACAACGTTATGACCGGGATCTAATAAGCCATTGAGCTGGAAAGTATTTTTTTCACTCGTCTATAAAAAGATACAAGCGCTAAATTTAAAGTATACATGTATATATATATTTTTTATATACAAACTCGTATATAATAAAAGACTTACATTCTGGATAACACCTTAAAATACATTCTTTAGTCGTATGTAAAAATTAAAAGTGCATTTTTCTCCAAATTTTCTGTTTTACAAGAACTTGAGCTTGGAAGTTCTTTTAATGACCAGAACTCACCAGAATAGAAAAATTAAATATTCATTGCGCCCACCGAATGAGAGAAGCCACAAAAGTATAATGTCACAAAAACGTCATCCCCGCATATAGATTTCTACATGATTTTTAAAATACAGTATTGTGTAGCGGACTTCAATGCCGGGATTTGTCTATTAGAGCTGGGAAACAAACAAAACTCATTCCCCCGTATAGTAATCGAACTCATATACGTCGCGCTTGAAGTAAAGTGAAACGTAGTGCCGCTGCGCCACTACGACCACATATTCTATTCAATGCCCCGTCATCACGTGGCTCTATTGAGTAATTTTTAAAATATTCACTTAACTTACTTTGTCTTTTGTTATTATAATCGTTTGTTAGTTTATGGTTTTAGCGGACATGGATATGTTTCTTAGTGACAGACTGTGATTTTTGTATGACGTTTTTGAATATTTTAACTTAAATACGGTAGAGACGAAAGAAAAAATTTAATATATCCATACATGCGTATTTGGCTAGTGGCTAGTACGTGAAATAATTTAAAAAGTGCACATTCAATTCTAGTTCAGTAATAAGCGCAAACAAGGCGCTAAATTCCACCACTCATCATACAACGTCTGCAGAATTCGGAATTAAGTGGGGATGAGAAGTGTCTCAATGGAAACTGGGAACCTAGTGATTTAACACTAGATTCTTAGCTTCCATATGTCTAAATTGCCATGTGCGGGCCGTGAAATTAGATAATATATATTTTTTTATTAACTATTTTACTTTTACCTTTCTCCACATTAACATTACGATTAGACTACATATCTCATTTAAAAGTCTATATCACTTCTAGACTTCAGGCGCTGTAAATGTGCCAGTCATATACAACTCTTAGTTATTTTCATATGACCAAGCGAAGTCGCGGGCAGAGACGGACTAAATATAAAATTTTACTTAAATTCCATATAAAAAATATTGTAAAGACAGAAGATTGTTCAATTTTTGCTTGATTTAGCTCAATTATTTAATTTATTACCATTCAACGTATGACTCATAGGACTCGTCTGAAGACGACAGTGCCAAGATCTTTGATTCAAGTATACATACATAACTATTATTTGACCAAATGAACATTATATATAGAATGCCGTACATCATTTTGTAACGGAATCCGGAAATAATGTTCATTATTTCATTGCGTTAAATGGAATATTTTACAGTTTCAGTATAAAATTTCATATAATTTAGATAATTTTTTATTCAAAATTAACTTACTTATATTAAATCACATCTATAAGTAGGACTATTTATTTCAAATTAGTTTTATCAAAATCGGTAAGGCCTTTATACAGTTATCGTAATGCTTGTGTTAAATTTTTTTTTACACATAAATTATTAAATATATACGAAGATGAAAGAAATATTTATAATCTTCTTTAAACTATCAAATAAGAACGTAAAATATAATAAAAATCATCTAAAACATAAAAATGTACAAAACTAATTATATATAACTTAGAAGTCGACAATTATATTTAAAAACATTATATGTATAATGAATATTTAAAATTAAGTTAATTTCTGCAAAATAAGACAAATTAAATATCAAAGAAATACAAATGTATATAAATATATATATATATATATCTCAGTGTATATATTTATTTATTTATATAAAAAAACCAACACACCTTCCCAAACTGTTCTCCAAATATCACTTCACTAGAACATTCTTTTGAACCACTGTCACCAATTAATAATCCACTTAAACAAAAATAGCGGCATATTGTAGGAAAAACGAAGATTTTTTCTATTAATACGTTTGCATAGATACGTGCGCACACCGCGACTCTCCGAGACCGACTGACCTGGGAGCTACGGTCGCGGGAAAACGCGGGAAATGGATGAGTTTGAGCGTTTTTTTTTTATTATTTAAACGATTTTTAAATGAAATATGATGACGGCGATTGTTATTAGTTGAGTCTTTTTTTTTTGGTTTTGTTATCTGTTAATGGTGAGCTTAGAATATAATTGTTAAGTGAATTACAAGCGATCTTGGCGCAGTAAGAGAACGGCCGACTGTAAAGACGACTGTTGTGGGTTCGATTATCAGTCAGAGGAATTATCATATTTATTTTCCTATTATAGCTCTAGTAGG
>JBAIZZ010000394.1:0-12740 GCA_037355905.1 Heliconius aoede
ACCTAGATGATACCAAAATGCATAATGTGTGGAACCAGTATTATGTTCCGTTTTTTTTCAATTTTATACTTACCCTCATATACTTCCATTTTGAATAAGTGAAGGAATCAAATTAGATCGGCCATTGCGTCGCAGGGCACAAACAAGAACAGTTACTATATATACTTTTTATTGAAATTTAATTACGATAAAAGTGAATTATATATTTTTTGTAACTCTAATGTATTCATTGTGAAACGAACGCGACAATTAATGAAGGCATCTTGATACAATTAGAAAATGATATCTAGCGGGTGAGTTTTTGCGTAATTATATTGTAATATAGTAACAAGATATGGAGAACGAACATGCCTATATTTAATTTTTTATTGTCGATACATTATGTTAAAGGAATTAAATGGCTATTTTAAATAGTTTTTTTTTTATAAAACGGAAGGATGGAAGGATAAAACTTTAAGCAATGTTTTATTGTTATAATTATTTTGCTAAGGTTTTTTTTAAATCATCGTTTATAATACGTTTGACCTTGGTTTTGCATAAAAATGTTTGATATTATGTATTTGTTTAAATGTAACAGTTTGTCAATATTTATGATTATAGTTTGCTTTCTTCACGCCATTTTAGTTTTAATATTACACGGGTGATTAAAATGAACCATCGAAGTGAAGCATATTTTTTTCGTTTATTTTGCTTCAACGAATTTGATATTCACGGCTCAATGGACATTGGCTGAAGACTTTTGTGCTTACTAAACCGTAAACGAGGTTTAGTTTAATCCGTTACTTTGAAAACTTTCTTGCTTTAGTTTTGTACAAAATAATATAAAGATGTCCATATTGAATTTGTTTTGCCGTTTTTCTTATGTGGTGATACTGCCACGTAGTTTGTTTTTCAATGCGGTAGTTTCGTTATTGTATTTATACACCTTTAAATTTAACATATTTCAAAATGCCTTCTTAGTGAATGACCAGATTACGAACACAAACATCTGTCCAAATTTCATTTTTCTACCATACTGCAGCAATTACGGCTGCGCGTGCGTCTCAGTCAGCGGGAACATTTCGTTTGCATCGTTGTCGTGGTCGCATTTTCATATACGTGGTGGAGTTGTTTTGATTATAATAAATGATTTTACTTTTTGAATATTACACTTTATTGCATGGGTGACCCTGTGTTTTAATTTTTAAATATAATTTTGTATGTATGTTCATAAACTCTTCTAGCTATATCTACTATTTCATGTTTTGAAATAATATTGGAAATATTTGGAATACTTACAGACTTAAGTCTCTATTACATAGAATATCATAACGGCTAGTAGACCGATAGAAATATTTTACAGTTATATTTTATTACTGTCATATGATCATCTGGATTTCACAAAATTTTCAATACAAACAATAAAAAAAAAATAAGTTTCACGCTGTGTTCCGTATACAGCAAGGTGGACAGATAGAACCCAGTGTTAAAACACTAGTGTCTACTTTCCGTCGAAATTTTCGAGGCATAGTGTTGAGTAGCGGAACTCAATAGAATCGAAGCGCATAATATTAACAAAAAAACCCAGTTTTTTAAAATAATTTCTCAATATTCATTTCAGAGCTTTGAAACGTATGAACGGTGAAGATGTGTTTGGACATAAGATAAGCACAAGATACGCTCGCAACGTCCTCCAGCCAACGTATTCCAGCGATGAGGGCTACAGCACCGCGCCCGGGCAGTCCAGGGTGCAACAGCTTGTGCAGCCGGTAATTGCTTTTTGACTATATACAATAATTTTTAATTACAACAATATTTATTGAATTGTGAGGCAGCTAGCTATAGCTGTAGTATCTTAGATTTTTTTAGTTGCATAAGTTATGTGTGTAGTCCTGAATCTAGAATAATTTGTAAAGTCTACGAAGCAGTTATGTTTATTTAAAAAAATACTCGAGCATTTCTTTTTTCATCTTTTTATTTTACATTTCACTGATTTCGGTGGGTAAAAGCAACTAATTCAAGACAGTTTATATTTGCTACGAAAGGGACGCGGTTTCAAAATCTGGCACCGTACAATTAATACATATTAATTTCGTTTGAAGTTCTCATAGTGCAATATAGTCCTCATAGCCAAGTGTACACTGTACACAAGAAGATTGTGGGTACCACTACACACACACACACAAAATCTAATTCCACCAATTTTATAGCAGGTGCCCGAGGTTCAAGTGGATAATAGTCAAAATATGTCCAACGAATGGGCCCTGGCGCTGCAGCAGTTGCCGGCACCCACGCCACCACCCTTGGAGTTTTGTCCGCCGCTCGCGCCTAAGCCGAGGAAGATTAGGGGGACGCACGGTGAGAATGCACGCTAGTTCTTTCTTATTTTTTTAGGCTATCGTGTTAAATTATGTAATGGAATTATGTGGTTATGACCCATACTGATATATTTTTATTTAAGCTTGAATTCTTTTAAAGAGTTTTTTATATGAGCTGGGATTGTTTTAATTTTATGATCATAAAGAATATTGAAAAAAAAAACCAGATTCACGCTGTACCCCTCACACAGCAGGGCAGAGAAAACCTAGTGTTAAGGCACTCCATTCCCCACTTTCCGCCGAATTCTGGAAACATTGCGTTGAGTGACGGAACTCAACGCGACACTTTTAGTAGGAATATTGCACAATATATATTTTTTATTTTACCTTACCTTACCTAATAATTATATATATATATATAATGAGTACTTTTTCTAATGTTTTCTATAATGAGGTTACACATTAGTTCAGTGAATTGTATTACATAGATCTATTTGCATCATACTATACTTTTGAGCCGGTATTCAAATAAATACTTTTTTTTATTTAAATTGTAATTTTGTTATCCTTTGAGATATTCACAGATATTTTACAAAATTTTAATTAATTATTGGGGAATTGAAATGAAAATTAATTTTTACCTTGAAAATTTATGGAAATGTTAAGATTTTATCATGATAATTTTTCTCCAAAAGGTTCCAATCCGGACCGGTCCGGGTGCTCGTCGAGCAACAGCAGCGACGACCGCCGCGCACACTCGCCCTGGAACTCGTCCGCGTCCTTCAGCGAGCATAGCGAGGGCGAGCCCGACTACACCGAGCTCACCGTGTCCAACCTGCCGCCTTACGAGCCTGGCGTCTTGCAGGTTACGATTATGATGGTTTATTTTTCTATGCCTTACTGGCATTTAAGTTGTGAAATGGAAATAATTGACGGTTGTGTATGATATGTTCTGTCTGAACCCCCACAGCAGCAGAGTAGTTAGAGGGAATCTAGTGTTAAGACACTCATTCTTCAGTTTCCGTCGACTTCGAGAGGCATTGCGTATTGAGTGGCGGAATTCAACGCCGCTGTTTGCCATCGAGCCAAATAAATAAATATATACATTTAAACAATTATTCATTTTCTCTCAGTGGATGTCGAACCCAAATTCAGTCGAGTTTACAGTCACACATTTGAGTCTTTGCACCGTGACTGGCCTCAATCCAACGAGTACATACTTATATACTATAATAGACACCAATCTTCGGCATCAAAAGTGGTGAATATCATCCAAACTAAATAAATTGTTCATTTGTTGCTCTGTTAATCCATAATTTGAAATGAAAATATTACATTTTCATTTTGCTTTTGATGCATTTATTTATATACAACAATATTAAGGCTGTCGTGGTGCAAGGGTGTGACAGTAACACAGAACTTGTGAGTTTGATCCCCACTCAGGAGAATGAATTATCATTTACTAATATTTTCATTTTTTCGCTCTGGCGCAAACAATTTTGTTCAGAGTTTCGCCTGGTTATTTTATTCACAAGTGTTCGCTGTTCCTATGCCCGACACCATTCCACTAATTCCAAGATTTCAAGTTTTGAGTTTTAAACTGGTACGGTCATTCCAGTTGTTGTGTTGAATACTCTGGTCTCTATTACAGTATATAAGAATGTACTCGTTGTATGGAGGCTAGTTACGGTGCAAAAGCAATTTTTCTCAAGCCCAAATAAATACATTATAAGTTAAATTTTTATTTATAGGTTAAATAAAACAAATAGACAATCAAAATTTATATGATCTCATCCGTTATTTGTTGATTTTTTTTTTATATTAACGTTATATTTTATATATTATTAGTGTGTCTGGAACAAAATGCGCCACATGCTTGTTTAGATTTTATAAGTTAAGTAATAATTGAAGATCTATAGATGTTAATGTTAATTATATTAGAGTATCAATGTAATAAAATAACAATATGAAGTGATATTATTAATGATTATAACAATGATAGAGCACTTATGTTAACCTTTTTTCTAAGATACTCTATTTCACACAGCACAAAGAATGAGTCGAAACTCAGTTGTAACAAGTAATAGTAAGATTAATCTATGAAAACAGATCAACTACAAAAATACTACTATACAACAACTAAAGAAACAACATCAACAAATATTTTAAAACTATAATTTTATTTTTAAGTTTAACTATAGACTAGAGTACCACAGAATCAGTCTGAGAAAACCACAGACAAGTAAAGAACGGATTGCGAAAAATATATAAAAAAAAATTATTAATATAATTTTATGTAAACTATTATAAATCCTTGTTTGATTATAAATAAAAAGTTAATAATTTAATATTATTGTTCGTATTCAATGACAAATAATAACAGCGACATCTGTTGATGTTAATTGAAATATTTAATTCCAAAGCGACCTCTAGATGTCGAAGTCTTAACTTATACAAATATAATGCTACAAAATAAAAAAAATATCAATGATGGTCTAAATTCTCCACACTCCATATAAGTCTTAATTTAATATTATAATATTATAAGTCAAAAGTTTCCAGCTTCGTTGTACTAAGATTGTAGAGCCTGCCTCAATCTTTAGTGTTTCTGGATAAATGTATTAACCAAACCAAAAATAGTCATTATCTTTTTAGATGATTTATTTTGATCTTTTGGCTCTGGCCAATTAAGCCATTAATTAAAACAATATTTTTCATCATATCAATACATAAAATCATATTCAACATAAACATACTCAATTAACAAAAATAAACCAAATTTTTTTTCAACAGGAGATGCTGACAAAACTGTTCAACAACTATGTACCAGTGGTGCGCGTGTCCATGTGGTCCAGCGGCGAAGGTCCACTCGCCACACTGGTCCTTCGCTCCGAATGGGACGCCCGTCTCGCCATAGCACGGCTCCACAAGTGCCGCCTCGACTCGCACTGGGCCAACCGTCGCCTGGAACTGTCCCTCGGCCGTCCCTCCCCCGCACCTAATCTAGATATCCTCAGGATACGTCTGCGAGCTATATTACTTGATCAGAAGAACTATACGCTACCGTTGTTGAGATTGAGAGACGCGTATGCCAGTCGGCATTGTTGTGCTCTAACAACGTCGGATATAGCTAAAGTTAAAGATACTGTTGTTATACTTGACGGTTTTGGCAGGATGGTCCAATTGGTGGATCACACACCAGTGTCGAACTTAGAGTCGGAGGAAGCGCCTTGGAAGTGCCATTTGCATGCCGTTATTAATACTGATCATGAAGATGGAAGTAGGATACTGCAGCCGGTCTATATGAAATTATCAGTTTTGGCGAAGAATACTCAGTTGTTGTTGGAGAGCCATGGTGGGATTTTGCCGTTGTTGAGGTGAGTGGCGTTCGTGTGTCTTAGTTTAGTGAGTGGTTTTTTTTATTTACATGATCTTGTGTGTGCGGTCGTGTAATTTTGGTTTTGTTTTAAAACAAAATTACACGAGATTTTTGAGATATTTTTTAAATTTTTGAGTTTAAATGAAGTATAATTAAATTACTAATAGTGAACGTGATGGTTGTGTGTTTGATCTTGATTCGTGATATAATTATATTCAAAACCAAAGAATTTGTGTTGAATTCCACAAATACATTAACTGTGTCTTTACACTATGTTCTGACTGTCCAATTTTCAAGATATTGCTGATTGAGTGGCGCAACCGAACTCCGTGTTTTCTTTTTATTACTAATTCGGGGACATAAAAATAATTTATTCCCCGGAGCGAGCAAGAAATCAATAAACGTCGCGCTTACAATTAGAACTTATGCCGGTACGCTGATAGACATAACCATACAAACGAATCACAATCCACAAAAATTTCCCTACAGTTTCGTAGAATGCTACGAGGCGATGTTCCCACCTCTCGTGACAGACGGCATACGTGGGGTGGCGCTGGAGCTACTGCTGCGCTCCATACCCTCGTTGGAGGTGCGCGACAGCCCCTCGCGACACCTCACCTGGAGGACTAGAACGGAGTCGCCGTCGCATAGTTTCCATAGTTAGTCATTTGAAATTTTATTGTTGGCATTTTATATATGTTATTTTGTGTTTTAATGTGATTTACTAAAAAATATTAGAAAATCGTTGGAACTCCTTTTGAGAGTAATGTGCACAACCTCACAGACAAACTGATTAGTATTTTGTATTTTTACTTTAATGAGTGAACCCTAAAAAATGATTTTTTTTGCATGTGTTCAATATGTAGGCAGAGTTTAGTTGCGCTTAATAATATAAATAGACTAGCGTTGAAAGACCTCCCGATTATTAACCCCAAATTTAAAGGTCTCGAATCGAAGAGACATGGTCCGTTTTTTGTTTTACCTCTGCAAGAAGAATTCACTTTGTGAATTCTTCTTGCAGAGGTAAAAATCCCACTTTTCCCCGAGACAATATCGGGCAACGCGGCAACGTGGAATAGACGTACACTAATTTACTAATTTCAATAGGTGAAATGTCCCGATCAAGCGGCGACCGCGACAGGCCCCGCACCGCGCCCTGTTTGGAGCCCATACTGGGGTTATTCGAGAGGGAGCTCATGGAGCTGCTGCGCACCGCCCCACGGTGTACCATACCGTTTAGCAAGTTTGTATTTTGTGTTTATGTATATAATTGTTGGTCTTTAAATATTGTATTATTAAACTTTTGTTAATTTGATATTTTGTTCTTTACAGACTGATACCAGCTTTTCATCATCATTTTGGTCGTCAATGTCGTGTTGCTGATTATGGATTTACCAAGTTGCCTGACCTTCTGGCGGCTCTTAGCAACATAATCGTGGTTAGATTATACACTATAAAACTTATAAAACGTGATTATTACTTTCCGAATATTATCTAAATGAACGTATTTTTCAGGTCTTGGGTTCTGGATCATATCGTCTGATAACTATATCAGCCGCAGCACAAGGGAAACGCTGGACAACAGATCTTGTTAAAATACTGAAAGCTCAACCCGGTCGCATAATTTCCCTCTGTGATATTCCCAATTTATATCAACCTGTAATCGGCCGAGCTTTTTCCACTGTAGATTACGGAGTATGCACCCTCGAGGAGCTTATGGATCGAGTGACGCCGCAAAGTGTCATAATAAACCTCGACAAGACCTTATCGCTACCACGCCCCAGCCCCACGAATGATGAGCGAAACCGTACCATACAATTTGCCGTTCAAGCCGTGGAACTACTCTGCTATACACCCAACCTGAGAATGGAAATGTCTAGATTCGTGCCCGCTTATCACGCCCATTTCGGCAGACAACTCCGCGTGGCGCACTACGGGTGCAGCAAGCTGATCGAGCTGTTCGAGATGATACCTGACGCAGTCACCGTATACTACGAGACCTCGGGCGAGCGCAGCGTGCGTCTGTCCCTAAGAACGGCTCAAGCTATAATGGCGCAAAGACTGAAGATCATCGCGCCGGTGCCCCTGTCGGCCATTTCACCGGTATACGCGCGGCAGTTTGGGGCAGCGCCTTTGCCTAATATGCTCGAGGCGCAGTCGTTAGAGGCGCTCGTGTACGCGGCAGGCGGCTGTATAGAGCGGGGGGTGGTATGCGCGGACAGGGTGGCGCGCTCGGCCTGCAACGCGCTATCGGCCTGCGCCGTGCTGTCGGCCGACCGTAGCGTGGCGCGTGGCTCCACTGAGGAGTACTTTGTGTCAGCCTTCCGCGCGCTCGTTGGCGTGGAGCCTGACCTGCCGACACTGATGGCCGCTGGCGTGCTCGTGTCGGCCGACCACCGCGTCAGTGTGACGGCCGAGTGGCGCGCGGTGTGGCACATCGCGCAGATAATGGCCGACCGCGAGGCTGACGGTCCCCTCCCCGCGGTCGAGATATTCCTCGAGTTTATGAAGCGGTATGGGCCGACGTTTCCTCATGCTGAATTGGGTTTGTGCGCTTTTTATTGAATTATAAAAAAAAATTGTTTCACGCTGTATGCGGGGGGAACAGCGGGGTCGGCAGAGGGATCCTAGTTGTAAAACACTATGTTTTCCACTTTCCGCCAAATTCTAGACTCATTGCGTGTAGAGAAGCGGAACTTAACGCTGCGCTTTGCCTGGATAACAGAATGAAAACATGAAAATTTAAATTTACATAAGTAATTAATTTGCTCGAATGGCTTACGAAATCTACACCCACCCTATTTTACAGTCACACTTCGTGCTCTTGCATCGCGACTCCTTTTATTAAATTTAAACAATATTAATAGGTTATGAGTTATAATGTATTTTTGAAGCAGGTGTGGAGGGCGCGGTGAGTTTCCTCCAGCAGCACGGTGCGGTGTTCGAGGAGGAGGGCGGCCTGTGGCGGCTGCGCGAGGGTGTGATGCTGCCGCCGCGCCGCGACGCGCTGCTTTGTGCCATGGAGGACTACTCCGTGCACGACACGCCGCCGGGGCAGAAGGTGAGTGGTTCTAGCTTTATTTTCACCAGTTGTTTTAAAAAAATTTTTTTAGTCATAAGTAAAAAATCAGTCGAGAGTCATTAAAGTGCTTTGACCACTTGGCAAATATATGTTTGTTATATTTTTGTAATTTTTTTTTCTCCATAAAACATGGTAGGTAGAGAGAACCTAATGTCCAGACACACCGTTACTACATTTTATACAGGTAGCGAAACTCAAAGCCAAAGAAATGACAATTATTTCCGGCGAGCGAAGATCTTCGCTTTCACAACATTTCAAATCTATAGAATATAATAAACATTATTATAGATTTTAAGTATAAAACTTAAAATCTATAATAATGTTTGTGATACTTGAAATTAATAATAATTTAAAACTTTAAAATAATTTCTATATATACTAAATTTTAAAATCTTGACTTTCATATTACTGATAATATTTATTAGTTTCAAAAAAATGTATGCTTCACAAATTGCAATATAACAAGAATCATCAATGAAGAAATTTTAAATTATGTTTTAAATTCATTAAACATAAAATATTTAAAGGGCTCGCGCGTATTCGAATCGCCTAAAATGAATATTTGGTGCTCGCCGCCTGCCAGTGCTCTACCGGCGCCCACCGCCCTGCTGGGCCAGGTTAAGAAACGTAAGTTAGGTCGTAAAATCTATCTATTATATGTAATTATATGAAGAAGAGAAATAAATAGTTTTATATTTTTTCGTAGCAGGGAAAACAAAGATATTTTTCTAGTAAAGGTATCTTATTCTCAGCTTTCCTTCCGATGGTCTGATGAGCAGCATAAAATATCTGAGCGGGAATCTAACCCATAACAGCTATTATCGCAAAGTTGATTTTGAACCTTTTTCAAGGTATTTTTTTTGTCCCAGCCGATCATTAGTGATATTTTCTCTACCTAGTGCTGTCAAATTAGATTAAAAAGATTTTTTTTCAATTGAGTTTGACATCAAATTACTCATAACACATGTCACACTTAGGTGACCCCCTACTTTCTCTTTAAAGTAATTAATGACCCATGAAAAAATTCTAAAGTATAAATTAATAGACCCCAATAATAAATTCTTTACAATATTGCAGGTCGTACACGATTGGCGGCCCAGTTCGATGCCGCCTAAACCATATACCACCTATAAAGCATTCCAAACAAACATTACGAGCTATGCATGTATACATAAAAAAAAATAAAAATGAAGAAATTAAAAAAAAAACATTGAACACGATTGTCGCAACGAATTTTGTCATCCAGACTAATAAGTGTCCTAATAATTGTGGTGTCTGTATCAATAATGTTTTAGATGGCGTATATTTTTGTGTGTTTTATTAAATTTAAGTCTTGGGCGTTCGATAAATGTTCGGTGCACATCGTTATAATTTTTATGGTCTTTGTTGTATGCGTGTGTGTCTGGCTGGCTGTGAGTGTGTGTGTGTTATTATTGGTTTTATAATACAATGGTTAACTGTTTTACGCTTATGGGGTTGCCTGAAATTTATTATTATGTTTTCCTAAATTTTAAACAACCTCTGTTTTTTTTTTAATTTGAGAATCTGTATAGTTAGTTTCGCTGTGTGTGTTAATGGGCTTTATATTTTTATCTGTTTTACACAGACGGTTGTAAATGGAATAAAAGTTTTTTTTTTAAATCGGAATTTGCTAGTCAGGTTCTTAAGTGCGGTAATTTGTTTTTTTTTTATACAATAATATTGATTTTGAAGTCGTCAAGACTCGCATTACATATCATATTAAGGTGGAGTCTCTGGTAAGAATGTTTAATTTTACGCACTTGTGACATTTTTCGAACGCTGCCGCTCTAATATAATAATAATTAAGATGTTATTCTTTTTCTAGAATTTTATTCACTGATATTTGATCTCCAATGATTGTACAAGTATACTTTATTTTGGCTTTATATGACTTAGCATAAATTCATTTAGATTTTTCGAATGCCACTATCGAATTTATTATTTTAAGACATTAATTATGTAAATCTTTTTTTTTAAACGTCGGTGCCACCATAGTTCAAATTAGAGATTCGCCTGAGTGTCTACAGTAATCCTTCATTTCTATTCTATTCTTGGTAGGTCTATCTTTAACCTTAGGAGTTCTTACCACAACTGTAACTCACAATGTAAGAGTCAATTATTGATGTTCAAATGTTTTTTATAAATATATTGCTTTTTATAGGATGTGCTTGTGCCTGAAGTGCAATGTGTTATTTTGTAAACTTTCTCCTTCATTTCCTAGTTCCACATTAATAAATTAAGCATATATTTTTTATAAGAGATTTGTATTTATAGGGTTATGAGGATGATTTTTTTTTATTTCGCGGCTAGTCCAAAAATTTGTTTCGAACGACTGCCGTCATTATTTTAATTAGTATTATTATTATATAAATGTAATTATTTAATAATAGTCGAATAATATTTAAACAAAAAAAAACCCGTTATATATTAAGAGTTACATGAGGCGTTAGTGTAAGTAAATGTGCAATCCTTTATTTAACTATCTAAATATATGTGATATAGTACCAATAAACGTTTTACATTAAAAGTTCAAAATGTCGTGCTAACTGTGTGTCTCTAATGACCGATTAAGCGTACTGTAAAATGTTGAATTAGTTCAATTTCAAAATGTCCACTTTAATTCAAATCTAATATTCTATATAGTAAATGTAATTGTGTCCATATAATAAATTAAAAACAAACGTTGGAATTATTTCTTTAGATAATAAATATATATAAAGGCAATAAGGTATATTGAAGAAGTACGTGATTGAATTGGTTTACGCGTAACGTACGATGTAGTGTAATTGAAATATTTAGTTATAATTAATTTCAACATGTGAAAAATCATAAAAGGAAAATTTTTTCTGGAGATCAATTTGATATTTTTATTATATTTCAAATTGTTGCCACTTATGGTACTGTCGAGACTGAACCCATTGTTATTTTCAAATAAGACATGAAACATATGAGCGTATAAATAAAATCAACACAAATTTAATGTGAAATCGAAAAAAAACTATATTTTTATGTATAATATGTACATATCTTATTGATTGGTACAATAATAAACAATAAGCACATTTATTTACGAAGTTGATAATAAATCGAATTATAGTGTATCGATATTGATGTGGAACTCCGATAATATTACATTATGTTAATTATTTACCGCTATCGATAATTACTGTGGTTGTGTGAGCAGGCCCTTGCGTACGATGTCTTTGTATATGATTTAATGCAATAATTGTATTTTGTATCGTTTATTAAATGTTATTCCACAATATGGAAAGACTATTTTTAGAAAATGTATAAATATTTGAAGGCAACGATATTTGCTTGTGCTTCTGACGAAAACGTCTAAGCGTTTTGATGACTGAACGTATGGCTTAGTGGTCAGAGCACTTACACGGTTTCCAAGTTGTGCAGGTTTGAATTCCGCTACATACAAAAGATGTTATAGTTTTTCTAAAAATAATTGTATTATATGTTTTAATGTATTTATTTATGAACACTGCCAGCCAGCATTTGAAATGTTTCAAATTAAACTACCTGTCCAATAAATATAATATATATATTATTCTGCTGCAAATTCTATTTAAGTGATTTTATCTTTGTGACAATATATATATTTAAAAAAAAAGAAGTTCGATTCTATATGCGCAAAATATCTGAGTTGAATTTCAAAAGACTGTAGCGAATAAATTAAATACTTTTAATATGTTGTTTTTACTTTTATGACCAATTATAAAGATTTAAATTTATAAGCGTAAGATAAGTTTTAAGATTTTCATGTACAGTAAGCGGAGACGTCTGTGTTTTAATCTGCGTCTTCGTCGTTCTGTGATTCTTAATTTCTTGTTATAGTTCCAACTAGAGAATCTGAGTTCGTACGGAAATTGTATCTTGTCATAATTGCATGAAATGAATGTACCATTGGAAAATAAATGTTATTTTTTGATATATGTATTTTATTGCACAA
>JBAIZZ010000394.1:12750-32969 GCA_037355905.1 Heliconius aoede
TGGCGATGGGCACAAACGTATGAAACCTGGTTGTGGGTTCTATTCTCGCTTGAGGAAATTAAATAATAGCCCAATTTCTTTCGCTTTTCAACACGCAATACCTCTAGGAAATTTACTGTTTTAACATTACGCTCTCTCTGTCTACTCTGCTACAAAAAAAGAAACAAAAATATATATTGCTTATTATTTATGCATGGAGGAATTTTTTTGCAATATTACTGTTTATTTATGACTTTTCGAAGTCATTTCAAACGACTGTACAGTAGTATATTTGATCTGCACTCAATATCTCTGGAGCGATGAACTTTATTGGTTCTTCAGAACACTTTTAGAGGCCATAGGACTGTTTCTTGTTTATTAAATTTGGTTTATTTTTTTCTTTTATTGTTTAAGTTCCGTACCTTTAAGGAGAATAGGAGCCCTAATAAGGTCACTTCGTTGTCTGTCCGTCCACAGAACGCGTATTTCGACACTATAAAAGCAATCGAAATTAAAAGAGTACTTCTTTTATTAAATAGCCATATTCATTCAAAAGTCAATTATTTATTCATTAACAAAAAAATACACGGCAAGGTTCTACTTTGCAATAAGATTTTTGCTTATAACATTTTTGTATCAAAATACTTACAATGACTTCAAGGCAGCTGAACCTCGCTTATGGGTTTAATGGGATTGAACGCACAAATCGGATTACGTTTCCCGCACGTAAGAGCTTTATATATTGTAACATTACAAAGATTAATATTATATTATGGAATTATTAATATAAGACCATTATACATTATTACCCATTATAATTACAAATGTGTAAAGCGTAGCGTTCTTTGAGCAGAGTTGTGCAGTTCTATTTTATGGTATCATTAAGGCATCTATAAATTTGTAAATTAGCTTCACGCTGTATCCCGCATACAGCAGGTAACCTCGGTGTTAAGACACTCCGTGCCCCACTGTCTGCCGAATTTTGGAGACATTGCGTGTTGAGTGGCAGAACTCAACGCCGCGCTTTTGCCTCGATACCAGAGCGAAGAAAATGGAAATATGAATGTAAATAAATATTTCATTTCCTCGAGTGGGAATCGAAGCCACGACCGTTGCTAGACAGTCACAACCACGTCTCCAGAATTTAGTGGAATGTGAGGAGCGGAGAGTACTCCCTGTCTACCCTGCATGCAGGATACAACGTTAAGCTGAAAAATTAAACTAAATATCTACAAATGTGATTTCTTATTTTCAGCCGATACGTGAAAATTGGAACCTTAAATATAGTGCCACGTACGTGCTCTGCTTGCTGCGCGACACCGGCGTGAAGCCGCAGGACACTGTCGGCGCCTCAATATCAATAGTTGCCAGTGCGGCACCGAATAAGCCGCCCACCAACCTGCTTACTGTGTTAGATACAGAACCTAAGAGTGGAATCGAGGTAAGGAATTACTGTATGTTTACCTATGAATGCAAACTTTTTGGTAATTGCCGTAATTTTTTTCATAATTTATCGTAGAATTTATCATAGGTAAGAATAAAAAAATCGCAGAAGGCAGAAGGAATCGAATGTTAGGACACTTCGTTCCGTGTAATTACCGCCGAATTTTTCGAGGCATTCATTTTAAAAGCGAATCAAGGTAAGGTAAATCTTGATGCCAGAGCGAAGAAATGAAAACATGAATAAATAATAATTCATTTCCTCTACTGGGGATCGAATCCACAACTATCGCGTTACAGCCACATCCTTCTGCCGCTGCGCCACGAGGGCCTCAAATTTCTTTATTATTGTTTCTTAAGTATGAAACAACACTTGGAAACTTTAAAATTATTGGCAAACGTCTTTAGCAAGATGCAGCTTAACGAGAACGTTCTTACGAACTTAGTGGTCAGAACGCTTGATTGGATTTAATAGGGGCGATTCGTAATCTTTCTACGTTAAATTAATTATATATAAATATTATATTTTTGAAAGTTCTTTCTTTCAAAGTGTGTAATAAAAAAAAATCAGCTTCACGTTGTATCTCGCACATAACAGAGTAGGCAGAGGGAACCCAGTGTTAAGATACTCTGTTTCGTGCCGTAGATTGCTACGGCATTGCGTATTGAGTGGCAGAACTTCAACGTTGAGCTTTGCCTCGACATTAGAGCGAAATATTAACGTAAATGGAAATATCAACGTAAATAAATATCTCACTTCCTCGAGTGGGGATCGAATCTACAAACGTCGCTTTACAGTCACAGCTCTTTACCACTGCGCCATGACGGACGGACGATGAACTAACAAATTAATTACAATAACAAAGTAATTAACACAAAATACAATAAATAAGTATCATACAATTGTTTTGTTATATATAAATAAATATTTACATAACGAAACTCTGTTCAGTGGTATAGTGTCCAGTACTTAACTATTTATGTGATGGATCGACATTTCAATTTATTTTCATGTCCTCAGTACAAAAAGATATCTCGTTTAATAACTGAAAAAATTACACGCAGAGATATGTAGAGATAATAACATACACCCTGTATAAACACTTCTTGCTGCAAAAGATTACTACTTACTGTGAAAAAAAGAAGAATATTATTGAAGTACTGTCTCAATAGGTAGTCATTTGGATATAACCTCTCACTATTCTGCATAAAAGCCTTTGTCCTAGGTGTGATAGCTGTTAGTGGAAGTATATATTCTGCCATTTACACAATTGCTATGGCTGACGTTGCTGATAAAACTGCCATTAAAGACGCTTTTATTGCGAATAAACTTCTATTGTAACACATATTAAATTATAGGACGAGAGTCCAGTCGTAGCGCAGCGGCGCAATCGTGTGATTATAAAATCGACAGGTTGTGGGTTTGATTTCCACTCCAGGAAGTTATACTTTTAATTTTTTCATTTCTGTGTTGCTGTAGTATCGAGGTAAAGCCCCGCGTTGAGTTCCGCCACTCAATACGCAATGCCTCCAGAATTCCGCGGGAACTGGTTATCTTAACACCAGGTTCCCTCTGACTACCCTGCTGTGAATAGGACACGGTGTGAAGCTGATACATATAAAATATAAATTTTGCACCTATAATTTCGACAACATTAGTAAATGTATTCCACTCTACATTAACATAATTTATATGAATAGGCTGTAACTGTAAAGTTGGCAGCACGAGGACGTTTAACAGTTGGTGTAATTGTGTTCGTCAACAGAACGGAAACGAATTGTTATATATTGAATTCACAGTATACGTTACGTAGCGGAAAGAGAGCGTTAAATTTAATCTAAAATTACAATGGTGGCAGGCGTACCGTGTGTTTGTGTACACAAAATAAATAAGATAATTGACTAGTAGTCATTTTAATTGAAAACAATGAAATTTTATGAGCACTTTTACGTAAAATATAGAGACGGTTTTGTTTGGAGTATATTATATGGTTACAATAAAAAAAATCAGCTTCACGTTGTATCTCGCACATAACAGGGTAGGCTGAGGGAACCTAGTGTTAAGATACTCTGTTTCCCCATTTTCTACCGAATTTTGATGACATTGCGTGTTGAACTTAACGCCCCGCTTTGCCTCCTTACCAGAGCAATAAAATGGTAATGTTAAATATTTCATTTCCTCGAGTAGGAATCGAACCCACAACGTGTCGCATTTACGTAGGCTTGCGACACGTAAATCTCAATTTATTTACATAGCTTACAGTTGTTGCCTGATTATTGTTTTACAATTTTATCGGTAAGCAAAAATAATAATATTATTTTGTAAATTGATAATTTAGAAATATATTTTTTTCAGCTTCATGCTGTATCCCGCACACAGCAGGGTAGGCAGAGGGAACCTCGGTGTTAAAACACTCCGTTCCCCACTTTCTGGCGAATTCTGGAGGCATTGCGTGTTGAGTGGCAGAAATAAACGCCGCGCTTTGCCTCGACACCAGAGCGAAGAAACGGAAATGAAAGAAAGAAATGGAAATATAAACGTAAAGAAATATTTCACTTCCTCCAGTGGGAATAGTACCCACAACTGTCGCGTTTACGGGCGTCAGCCTTGTGCCACTGCGCCACGACGGCCTAGAAATATTTCAACATTTTATTTCATTTTACTTTTCAGAATAGACAACAATCTATTAAAGTACAATGTTTCGATCGTCATTCTATGAATAATTAATTAATATATTCACGTGGAAGCGTAATTTACTTTATAAAGTACAGACAGATAGTTTGTAAAGAATTGTGTGCTCTACGGTACTGATAAATATGGTGCACTGAAAGATTCAGACCGAATTTATAATAAATTAAATATAATAATCTGAAGCTTAATCTCTCCGATTTTTTAAGGTCGAATTTCTTATAAAGGCAAAATATGTGTAGGGTCTACTACCGGTACGTGGGCTCTTCTTGTTAAAAGTTTACATATTTCTCTCTTTATTCCAGGAAACGCTCCACGTCTGCGTTAAACCGTTTCATTTCTCGTACGCGAGAGACGAATGGTTGGTGGAGTGGTTCGAGCTGAACCGTCTCTTGGGCGCGAGTCATTTCTACATGTACAATGAGTCTCTCAGCAGTCAGGTGGCTTGCTTGTTGGATCACTATAAGAAGCAAGGTCTCGTTACTCTGCTGCCGTGGAAACTTCCCATTGTGTCAAAAGTGGAGATTAGGTGAGATGGTTTTGTTTATCTGGTGTGATGATTTAATTTCTTATTGATATATTATGTAAACGAGAACGATGACTGATGGTCGAAATCTGTTTCAAAAAAATATTTATATATTGAACCCGAATAAATGTATTAAAATAATTGCCAAAATTGAAATAAGCCGGATTAATTGAACAACAATGCAGCTCAATTTTATTTTGTTCTGCATTGGACTAGCGTACATTTAAATTTTATTTCCAATATGTCAGTTACAAAAATTTACACCCGTCCAATTATGACCGCTGTCGAGATAGGCCTTTGTTATTCTATTTGACCTAATTCGTGTGACACAAGACTTGTCATCGTGTACGTGAATAGTGCTTTCATTTGTTATTTGAATATTGAATAGAAAATGAACGAGAAAGAGGTAGGCCAGGCGTGGCGTGTGGATGTACGTGACAGGTTATGGGTTCAATTTGAATTCGAAATTAAATAATTAATATAATATTTTCATTTTCTTCGTTTTGGTACCTTTGGGTTCTGCCACTAAAGGGGCGATAGGGGCGAATTGAAGCCGCACCTATTGAAGTCTCTCCTTTCACTATATGGCTATAAAAACGTGTGGTCAGAGGGCTTGGAGGGTCTACAAGAGGTGTGAGTTAATTTTTGAAACAAGAGTTGTCGCGAAGGGAAATTTAGTGCTAAACTGAATAACTAGGCATTATTGTTGAAATCATTCGTAGCAAAAACAAGGCTCGTAGCGGCTCTTGTAGCACATATATCATAAAGAGTCGATATTGATTGATACGTTTTATTTACATTTAACTTAAATATATAGAATTTTAACAACTATACATTAATTTATATTTTTAAAAAATTTTAGAGATCCATAAAAATACATTTTTGGGACAAAAACAGATAAGGCTTATAATATAGAAAGCTACGTGTGCATATTAAATTATAGATGTAGATGAAGAGGCCAGTCGTAGCTCAGGGGCACAAGCGTATTACTGTAAATGCAAATCGTGCAAGGTCGTGGGTCCCATTCCCACTTGAGGAAATTAAATATTTATTATTTTCATTTATTCGCTCTGATGTCTAGGACAAAGTATGGAGGTGAGCACTCAACATGCAATGCGTCCATATATTTCTTATTTATAGATAGTGCCAATTTGTTTATGTTTAAATTTATCTTCCACTGTATCTATGGAGTTATTCTTTGCGGTCGACGATAATTAGAACAGATGTAAAGGGAACAAGTGATAAGTTTCTTTGTTTTACGATTTATTTTCATTTAAAATATGACCTTGAATATGTGACCGAATTAACGGAATTTTAATATATGTTAATTGTATATAAAGATTCTTACTGTTGAGGGATATGTATTTAAAAAAAACAAGTTGGATTTGAAGATAAATTTTCTAACTAAATATATCTTATATGATCTTATAAGTGAGAATTACGTTTATGAACGTCATTAGTAAGTACCTAGTGTATCCGGCTTAAAAATATTTATATGTTTTCGAAAAATGTAGTTTCTTTTCCCTATGTGTACAAAACTTTTGAAAATAATTTCCTATGATTTTTTCCAGAACCGAAGGCCAGTTCGCAGCGTTCAACGATTGCCTCTACAGATCGATGTCCACTGCCGGCTGGCTGCTGGTTATAGATGTAGATGAAGTCATATTGCCCCGTCGTGAGAGAACGCTCACCGCGTTGCTCACAGCCCTGAGAGCTGCGTACAACCCGCCCTCGAAGGCGCCGTCCGCGTTTTTGTTTAGGAATGCCTTCTTTTATCTACGGTGGGAAGTAAGTTTTTGTTTTATTTTTTTATAAATTTTACCTGTTTTTATAATTCGTTACCCACTTTCCTTATCTGGAGGCATTGGGTGTTCAAACTCAATGCCTTAATTATATATTTTAACAATATCGAATCAGTTGTATATCACGTACCATAGATAAAAACCACTAAATCTCAAGAAGAAGTTTCTGTAAAGCTCTAGTTAATTTCTGCCTCACTCATTCATTTATCCGAATCACTAACACGACTTAAGTAAAAATATTGAAATTTCAGGATGATATAGAAGCTCCAGCCCCCTTAGTGACGTCACGGAAGACCCGTCGCTGGGCGGCGCCCCACGCTCTGAAGAACAGGAGCAAGTACGCCCTCAGGCCGCGAGATGCTGTGGAACTTGGCAACCACTTTGTATGGGAACTGGCACCTGGTGCCTCTTCCGTCGGTGTTCCCACAGATAGGGCACTGTTACATCACTATAGAGTGAGTTTGATAACCCTTTTCGGAACTTAGGCTTCTCTCAAGAGCATTTTCACGCCGGTTATTTTTATTATTTAAAGGGTTTTTTTGTTTTTTCCATTTTTCACCTATAATGGAGAACTTGCTCTGTACAACTCGATTAAGTGCGATAGCGGCAATCTGAATTATTCAAAAGCTAATAAGCTTTACATGGAAAGTACTAAGTGACTACAATTTATCATGACATGTACTCGTAGATCGATCAAAATTTTTTACTGATACGTTATCTTAATGTCATGTGATGCCGGCGCAATTTAGATAATTCTAAGCGTCAAAGGATTTTTCAAACTGCTCATTGCTTCACATTGATAATTGCTTTTTTATATTTTATTATTATTCTATATACAGCAAGAAAGGCAGAGAGAGAACCTAATTATTTTTATTATATATATATATAATTTAACCTGTGTGATATGTCAATGATTGTCATAATGATATACAGGTTAGAAGTGTCTGCGCTCCTATTACGGGAATAGCATATAGGGCAAAATATTTCCAAGATATCAAATTTCATACCGTTATGGAAACCAAAGAGTTTAACCGATTTTGATATTTGTCATTGAAGACGAAGATAGAAGAAAAAAATTCAAAATTTACCACATCAACAGCGTCATGTTGTCAAATGATAAGAATAAAAAACTATGAATTGTTAGTGGGGTCATTGAATAGATATTAAAAATGTCTTTTTTTCTAAATTGAAATATTATTATTATTTTCAGATTGCATGCGAGTACGGTGGTATGCAGTGTCTCACGGTCCCTTCGACCGTGGACCGAACGGCGCACCGCTGGGCCGACGACCTCATAACGCGCGTCAACGCTGAAAAAGAACAAATTTCAACAATCTGTCCCGCCTAACCTCCTAAACTGTAAAAATTTACTATAATTGAAAATTTCATGGAAATTGTATGCTTTGCTGTATTTTATATTATATATTTTAGATTCTTATAATAGAAGTTTATTTGAATCTTTTATTAAATGGTGAGATGTTTTTGGTGATATGTGTTCAGTACAAATAAATAAATATTCATGCAGATTTTTTTTGAGACAGTCGTTTTTTATTATTTAATTTTAAATAGTGATTTTTTTTAATCTATCCAACTAATTTAATAAACGATTGAGAATGAACGTTATTATGTACTGGTCGATGATCTTTTTCATAAATACTTATAAATATATAAAAGAAGTTTGTATTTTCTTATAATATTTTCTTACTTTATAATATTATTATTATAATAAATCATCAAAAATTAAAAAAAATATTATTAATTTCACGAAAGTGTTATGGAGACAATACAAATAAGGCCTCTCGATTGACATTGCCCCAAACATTGCCATAATTTTAGAGGACCACTCGATTCACTTCATTAATAAAACGTACATACATACATACATACAAATATGAAAATTACTTTGTAAAAATATTCTTAAGCATAAGATCGAAACAAAAAAATGCCAGTTTATAAAAAAAATAGAGTGCTCAATGAACAGAGATTATCAGTATTATTGTCATTTTGTATCTTTTAATAATGATTTGTGGCAATTTAATGACTTTTATATAAATTTTTTTCACAAATATTTTTTATTTATATTTCTAAATTTTAGTTTTAAAAATATAAATATTATATTATATTATTATTAATAATTTTAACATTATACATGCACAAAACATGTCACCCAATAAAGTTATGTAATAGCAAATTAAAATATAGAAATATCCTATAGTATACAATACAATAAATCGTCGCACCTCACAAATTTTAAATATACCTAATAGTTATACAAATATTATTAACTTTAATATTATATATTTTTGGAAACTCAATGTGTCAAATACTACAGTAGTCCGTATTCAATCTAATCTACTAACCATTGCAAAGCGTTTCAAAAATGTATAAAATTAAATTTCCATTGAAAAATATGAAAAAAATATCAAAGTTTCGTTTAAAATATGTGAAAATCGTGAACAAAGGTCTTACTATTGTAATAGTTAATACATTATATAGAATCTTATCTTAGTTCGTTCTAAACCAATTCAATGTTGAGGGGGAAGACCTTGGAAGATAATAATTTAATAGTAGAATTAAATATTCATATAAATTTTTGTTGTTACTGTACATACTGCATGTGTTATAAATGTAAATAATAATATTTAAGAACACTACTACTAAATACTTATTATTATTCTCTTATTATTCTTATTTTTCTTGGAATTGTATAATGGATTGGCAAAAATTATAATTAAAAATAACTATAAAATATGGGTTTTTATTTTGTATTCAAATAATGTTTATTTAAAAATAACATAAAGTGGTCTATACATGTATTCGAAATTAAAAACCGCAACTTTACCTCGTTATATTTGATTATTTTTTAATGGCAACATATTTTTAATTATAATTGCCTTTTATATTTTTTTGAACTGTTTATTTTACAGCATAATATTATTATTTTAATATGTTAATATTATTTTAATATAAATATTACTAGCGAGAATGTCACGGTGATAATGAAGGAGAACGTGCTCAGCTGGTCTGGGCACTTCGAACGAATGAGTGAAGAAAGAATGGCAGAAAACATTTATGATGGAAAAGTGAGTGGTAAGAGAGGTTAGGGGCAGAACTCGGTTGACCTTCGAAAACACGGTAACAAATATACTGGAGGAAAGTCACGTTTTACATGACTTCCCTCTTACATGAGGACCCCCGGAGGGCATGTATGAAGAGTTTGATGCCAGAGGACGAGGCAAAATAGGTATGTAGAGACCGTAGTGTTTGACACTGTTCTCTCTGACTACCCCGCCGGGATATGGCATGTAAAAACTTAACTTAAGTTATTTTTTTTTAATTTAATATTTTATATTAAATTTTAAAAAAAATATATTTAATATTTTTTAGATGTATTGTTTCGTGAAATAAATACAAGGGAAGAATTTATAACAGTATTATGACTTTTCCAAAATAAACAAGCAAATATTTCATATTCAACCAAAAACGAGTATTTCCGTAATAGAGATACAAATTATGTTTTTACGTCTTAATAATATTGCCAGGTACAAACGATAGTAGTAATTAAATGGTTTTTGATTTTTTTTATTTTCTGTGTTTTTTTTCTATGTTTATGTATATGTATTCATCATTATCTATATGTAAAATTTTTATTTATTAATCAGATAAGAATAATCAAAAAAAAAAATTAAGAAACTATTGAACAAATGTTGTTTCGAAAAGTTCCTTTTATTTATGTTCGCTTAACTTTAAAAAAAAATATTGTAAGAATTAAAAGAATTCACAATTTAAAAATATTTTGTAATTGATTATTAATATTATATTATTAATAGAATAAATTTTCTTATTTTTTTTTTGTTATATATTTTTGTAGCGTTTGTAAATAATATTAATTTTATAAATTATTCATGGTATCCACACGTTCATAGTGGATTAGTGTTGAGGTGTTAAGCTTTTGTCGTGTCCTTATTTAACGTGCTATAAATTATAAGTGTTTTCTATTTAAGTAAACTTTGTATGTAGCGATTGCAAAAAAAAATGTTTTAAAATATTAATATAAAAATTACGTGTAATGTATGTATGTATATATGTATAGAATTTATTCGCGGCTTAATAGATATGGATAAGTTTGTATTTTCGTGTGTACCATGATTAATTTGAGGTTTTTTTTTCAAAATATCACCACATCAAAAAAATCACCTTACACTTGACAATTCGTTTATTAATTACTATTCCATGAACAACAAATTCCTAAATGGAAAATACACAAGATATACAAATTTATAGTATATAGTGAAAAATATAAATTGTACATATCCGTATGTTATATGAAAGTTCTTTGCGGTGCTTGGTTAGAATTGTTATCATTTGAACTGGTTTTTTTTTGTATTTCCAAATATTTTTCCATGAATCTTCTTAATATTGTTTTCAAATAGTTTTATCTTATATTTTATGTTTGTGTAGTAAAGTTTATATGTGGGTTGGTCTATATATATATTTATAATAATTCCACATATTTAGAAGAAAGTTTTGAGTAAGCATTAACAAGATTTTTGATTTTAATTTTTACACATTATTGTACAATAAGTTAACAAGTAACTCTAAAAATTGTAATAGTATTTGTTATTTGTATATAATTTAATTTTGAATATTATATTCAGGCCTATTGGTCTAGTAACATGTTACTTAAACTAGAAGTCGTGGATTTGAATCCTTTTAATCAATCAAAATATTGTTTGAAAACAAAGGAATAATTATATTTTTTTTCATGTTGTATAATTTACTCGCTTCTTTGTATTCTTTTAGGTCCATTTATTCATATGATATTTCACGTTTAAATAAGCAGTTCTCATATAAGTGTCTCAAAGTTCAAATATTTTGTGGCAAACTACTTTGTGTCTATATTTTATCTGTGATGTCTATTTTAGAAAAGGTTGTATTTGTTTTTGAAGAAAGATTCGTTAGTTGAATGTTAATAATAATGGTCTTTTGTAAAATAAAAATATTGACTTTATTAATTTTGTTTATTTGAAATATTTCAGAAATGTCTATATAATAATATAATATAATATCATATATATAATATATAAAAAAATGTGCAGATAAAACCAACTGGTTGGGGGTGCGATTTTACAAAAATATTACAGAATTTTGTAGAGAATCCCTATTCCTATACCAGGCTGGCTATACCCTTATAGCCCTTAGGTATGATATGGGCAAGATGAAAGAAAATCCATTCATAGTTACAAAAATAGAGATCTAAGAGAGAAAAATGGTATTTGGGGTTACAATAGAAAAATATATGTGCGCCATCTACGCAGATAAGTCAATAATATGAAGTACTATGTATTTTGACTAATCTTTCATAGATGGCGTATCTTTTTATTTTTTTTACGCTTTCCGCTTATAGCTGGAAGACATAGGAAACGGAGAAATGAGAAATATCGTTCCTTGTCCTCCGCCAAATTTTCGAAACATTTCGTATTGAGTGGCGGAACTTCGCGCTGCACTTCCTTGTTACTAAAAAATGAAAGTTTAATAATTAACTTTTGGCCAGATATCCATCTTAAGATATTATTACCGACTAAAGCTTCAGTTTCAGCTTCACGTTGTATCCCGCAGACAGCAGCGTAGTCAGAGCCACCTTGTGTTAAGACACTTCGTTCTCAACTTTTCGCCGAATTCTGGAGGCATTGTGTGTTGAATGGCAGAACTCAACGCCGCACTTTGCCTCGACACCAGAGTGAATGAATGAAACTATAAATTTAAATAAATATTTCTTTGCAGCACACTTTGTGCCCCTGCGCTACGAATGGCGTCCACAGCACCCAACAACTTCACCAGTACATAAGTGACTAAATCAGCCCCTAAACCTTTCAATGTCGTTTAACGTAATTTATATCGTCGGCCATATATTTCAGTAGTGTCACAAATCATATTATGATAAGGGGAGGACTGGTCAGGCGGCGACCCCGGCATGACTAATGTTCCCAATTAACTCGGAAATCGGGTCGGAACTCGGGCCTTTTCTGTTTACTTTTTCGCCAGCTTGGATTGTACATAAATATTTGCGGGCCGGTGTCAACGATGTGTGTTTTATTTGTTTGGGAATATGAATAAACTTTATTTTCTCCTTTATCCGCTTTCAAAGTGTAATTATAAATTGGAAGTGGCGTAGAAGGGTAGTAAATAATGCGCGGTCGTGTTCTATTCTAATTTTAATAGTAAATACTTTTTTTTTATCCATTTCTGGAGACTGCGTGTTGAATGTTAGAACTCTACCCCATGCTTTGCGTGGACACCAGAAGGAAATTATTAAGTATTAAGTACTCGTATATGAGTGGAAATCAAACTCCGAACCTGTCGCTTTTACAGTCACACGCTTGTGCCGCGACTGGCTCAGGTAATATAATTTATTTAAACTACTTTATACTATCACTAAGTCGGCATTTAATCCCTTTATTCGCTTTAATATTTTGCTAGAAACAATGTTATTGCCCAAATATTCGTAAGTTTCGACTAAGCTCGTAAGAAGCGACTACGAAAGCTTTTATGCGATTTTCCGGTAAATTTATTCGAGGATCTTAAAATATCAAATATTTGGGAAGAAATTATAAATCTTTACAAAGATTTATAATTTTATTCTGCATTATTAAAGATCAGGAAACCGCAACAAGACAAAAACAAAGATGAAAACAAAAACAACGAAAAGAAATTAGATTCCAGGCGGAGACTACGTATTTGAGATTTTGTATTTCTTTTTATTTAATCATATTATTAATATAAATGCTTTGCTGAAAAATATACGGACTATTTTTAATATCTAGGTCAACGTCACATGGAATCCTCAAATAATGGAAAACAATTTAATAAAGCCCAAAAATGTTTATGTTATATTTATGTGACAAGAAATACGAACGTTTGTAAAAAAAACAGGATGAATTGTTCTGAGAATTGAAGATAAAATATGTAGGTATGGATGTTCCACAGGTGTGTAGGATAAATGAATTCTGCAAAGAAATGCTTAAATAAAAGAAATTTCATTTTAGTTGACCTGGAAATGCGAAGATTTAATGCTTGTTCGAAACAACGCTGATTTTAATATTTATACATAGCTTAGCCGGTTTTTTTCCAGCTTAACGCTGTATCATGCGTGGCCGAGGACATAGACTAGTGCTAAGATACTCCGCTTCACACATTCCACCAAATTCTGGAGCCATTGGGGGTCGAGTGGCGGAACTTAACGCCGTACTCTGACTCATTTCCAGAGCGAGGAAATATATAAAAAAAAATTGGTTTCGTTTTTTATTCAATTTCTATTATTTTTATTGTTTATACAATTTTTTATAAAAAACAATTTTTTATATAATTTTTACACGCTTATGCTCCTTACATGGGTACCGGATATAAATATAGGTCGAGTTCTCAACGTGATAACGTGGTCGTTTGAGGTAGTCAAATATGTATAGACAATGTCAAATGTAAAGTCGGCAGTCGGCGATGAGTGAGTGTCGGTTTCGCCAGAATTCGGCGGAAAATTGAATTAATATTTTCATTTCTTGACTCTGGCGCCAAGACAAGAAGCCCGTCGTTGAGCTCCACTACTCAACACAGAATGCCTCTGAAAATTTGTCGGAAAGTTATCATAACAAATTCATATTTCTTTACAATATTTCATAAATATTAAACATAAAATAAAACACATATAGTAATAAAACAAAGATTTGACCAAAAGAAAACCGAGAAGCCAAAAAAACTTCACATAAGGCTAACGAAATCCTTTTCAGTTTACCCATACATAGTTGATTTTCCCCTGGCTTTGTGAATTAGTGATGAATCAAATATCCTGGACACCAACTACGTACATATGTATACTTCAAACAAAAACCTTTTCATTTACTGTACACGGTGTATATATTTTGTTTTGTAAACAAATTAATTATTTTAGATTTTACTACTGTTATCTAAATATATAGATTTAGTTAGGAAGTTTATAAGAAAATGAAATTATTTTCAACATATTTGAAGTGAAGAAAATATAAAATATAAATAGGTTTTTATTAATAGTACTCTCCAAACGATAGTTCTAAGTTATTATCTTTGGGCAGCGGTCATTTGTATAAATCTCCCTAAAGAGTTGCTAATAACATAAATAAGTTGTAACAAGTGTACAAAACTACGCCGCGTAATTCACGAAATCGAATGGTAAAGATCACAGATTGAGTCCATCGTGGGGCAGGAGCACAAACGTGTGAATGTAACGCGATGGTTGTGAGATCGATCCCCACTTAGGGAAACGGATTATTATTTACGGTGCTGAGTTCCGTCACTAAACACGCAATGCCACTAAAATTCAATGGAAAGTGAGGAACGGAGTGTCTTAACAGATTCCTTCTACCTATCCTGCTGTATGCGGGATACAGCGTGAAGCTGAAGTGATAACGTGTAAATACCAATAAACATATTAATCGTTAAACACGTGTTTGACATATAATATAATTCCATTCTTAATTCAATTGGAATGCGCCGTGACTTATAATTAAACAATTTGTTTCCATGTAATCATAAGAATTGTTTCTCAGAGCTCTTATGATAAACTCAGGCAACATTGTCTTTCATAATTGAGTATTATATTTTTAATTAAGGCTCAGCAGGCGTCGACGTTAATTTAATTATTTCATTAAGATTATATATGAAATTAGATTTGGTGAGGCGAGATGTAAATTGTATGTTCCACTTGGTTTTTAGTTCACATAAAGTACAAGTAGCATAGATTTATTTTTTTCAACTTCACGCTATATCCCGCATATCTCAGAGTAGGCACATGGAACTTAGTGATAAAACTCTCCGCTACCCTTTTTTCCCCCAATTCTTGGAGTCATAGCGTGTTCAGTGCCTCTTAACGCCAGGCTTTGCCTCAACACAAGAGCGAAGAAATGAAAATAGTTTATTAAAACTATTTTCTTCGCTCTTGTGGTAACCTTTCGAAGTAATCCTCGAGTGGAAATCGAACCCGTCGCGCTTACAGTCCCGCGCCACGACCGGCTTTATAACATCTTATACAATGTAATATTAAAAAAAAAAGTAAATCACAGCGAGTCGATCCCCAACATAAGCAATTCATTTGTTCCACATTGTTTACTTTTGAAACGCCTTGTTTATATTTCCGCACAATTGAATGACGGTATCAAAGCAATGTTTTATATTATGAAAATACATTTTATTTGGAACTCTCCATTGTAAGAGTTCGATGAGAGGCGTCGCCTTTTAGACAAACGACAAAAGAAATCTGCCCTGAATGTACGTTTCTATTCTATTTAATACCGAGTATTTAATTTAGATATGAGATTGTGTTTTGAATGAGATAAATAGAAATATTCTTTTAAAAATATGTTGAGAAAAATACAATTTTTTTTCATTTAATTTTGATTAATATAAACAAGAGTCGAGAGAAAGAGAAAAGAGCCGTAGAAAAGAAATTTAATTTCTATTCTTGAGGATACGGATTGATTGTAAAAAAGTGGAAAGCTTTCGTTATTTTTATAGTTGCATGCTGATTAGAAGAAATTTAGTGTCATGACACTATTTTCTGTGAAGAAATGAAATTATTCATGAATTCATTCTCTCGGCTGGGAATGGAAAAACTATTTAAAATCATGATGAAAAAATGAATGTAGCAAATAGATTCTGAAATATTAGAACAATTGGACAACGTGTCCTGTTTCAGTCGATCGTTTAACAGCGCAGAACGGGTGATATGTAGGCAATAAAAAAGGTCCGACGCGTGCCGGGCCTTGGTTACCGATATCTTGTGGATGTATTTTTGTTTTCCGTCGTTTGTCGTTGTTAGATAGTTATTTGGTATGAATTTGTCTCTTTTTACTAAAAGTTTTAACATATAGTTGCAGTAAGAACTGCAACTATATTAGCTTATTAATGTAACTATATACTGTCTACTTTTTAATAACTTTGTTTATATTGATAGTAATATTTTAATTGATTGTTTTATATATATTTTTAACGAAGCAAAGGTGAATATTAGTAGAGAGAAAGACAGAGACGGGGAGAGGGACTTACAGAAGAGAGTCATGTAAAAATCATGAAGACCCTCCTCCTCTTCAATGGTAGTTACTAGTGAAAATATTACGGTGGGAATGCAGAAGAACGTGGTTTGGGTATGTGAAACAAATGAGTGATGAAAGAACGCCAAAATAGATGTATGAAGGAAAAGTGAGCGGTAAGAGAGATAGGTGGAGACCTTCGAAAACACAATATCAAAGATTGATAGAAGACTGGAGTAAACTTACATACTTATGTATGTAACTTATAAAGCATAAACCAATAAAAGCTTTTTATAAAGCATGAGGGCTTCCGAGATGGCATGTGTGAAGAGGTTGATGATAGTCGACGAGATGAAAGAAGTTAGCAGAGATAATATAATTTGGCACTCCGTTTTCTCTCATGGTTGAAAGTTTTTAAATATTTTAATTAGCTGAACCAATTTATACTTACAATGTATATATATAGATGCTACGATAGTAAAAATTGTGTTAAATATATTTCATCACCTACTAACACAATAAAAATCCAAAAAATACTTAAATCAACTATGAAACACTAGAGCAAATAGAATTTAAGAGCTGCCACTATATACTCGTTGTAATTACCAGCGGTGGTAATGGAGTGCGACATCGGTAATTGCCCGCCCGTCGGACAGACACACGCTTGATAAATTGTTCGGCGTAAAGTTTAACGGAAAAAGCTGTACATTTTGAGAATTAAAATCCTGATCTCGTTAGCTGTTTGGTGTTTGAGTTTTATGGGTGGATTCTCGTGGAGGAGTAGGTAGGTGCCATTAGATGTGAGATATCGTTGCTTAAATGAGATAAAGTAAGTATTGCCTTATTTTTGTGATGATTGTCAAATGAGATTTTAGTTGACGTATCCCGTACGTGGCAAGGTAGGCAGATGGAAACTATAAACCTAGTGGCCGTCTCCCATTCTATTCTGAATCCTGGAGGAATTGCGTGTTGAGCGCCTTGCCTCCTTACCAAAGTGAGGAAATGAAATTATTAAATATTTCATTTCTTCGAGCGGGAATTGAACCCCGAACCATTCACATTTACACTCGCACTCCTAAGCCCTTGCACCTATTATTCTTATTCTAGCTTAGGTAATAAATTACTCTAGAACAAGTGGCTTATTACATCAGTAACTTTCATAAGTTTTAATGTTTTTTTCTTCTTCGGTTAAACATTTTAATTCTATTTTACTTTTTATATTTATAATATAATTTTACATTTAACGTATATTTTTAAAGAATTTAAAGAACAGTTTGACGAGAAGCATATTTTGAAACCATTTGTGGCGCAGGGGTATGAAGTGTAACTGAAATCGCGCCAGGTTGTTGGTTTGATTCCCATTCAAGGAAATAAAATATTTTCTTTTCTTCCCTCTTGTATCGGCAAAACGTGGCGTTGTGCTCTGCAACTTACGTTGCAACACGTAATACCTCCAGAATTCCTCGGAAAATAGGGAACGGAGTGTCTTAATACCAGGATTACTTTGACTGTGCGGGATACAGCGTGATACTGAAATAAAAAATAACTACACCATAAAACCCAAAATTCATAATTTCATTTAGACATCACTGAAAATAATCCTTATTAGATCGAAACAAAACCGATATACATTCGTACTTGTAGCACAAAAGATTTAGAGTGTATGTGTCCAATTTATCGTTACCTCTAGGGGGCTATAGATTACCACTTCTCCGATTTCAAAGTACATAAGGGAGAGGGGGAGGGGATTCCGGGGGATAGGGGAGGGGGAAGGCTAGTTTAGTTATGTAAAATACTCACATGAACCGATACTCCCACATTCAAACAACAGTCCAATCCCTGGGAGCTCACCCATAAAGTGTTCTCGTGTAATAATTTACAGCTTCCGTTCATATAGATATGGCACTGATATCAAAGATTGGTTTTGGTTGCTTTAGTTTGAATAGTTATTCCAATTTCCTGAATAGTTTCCATAGTTTTTCCATAGTTTTTGTTACTTGTTTAGTAATGGAGGCTGTAGTGTCCCAGTTGTACATCGTCTAATAGTAAATGCTACGGTTGTGGGTTTGATTCCAATTCTGAGGAGTGAATCTTTCTCATATCCTAGATTTAGTAACAAGAGATGAGCGCGGTGCTGGATTTCGATTAGAACTTTGAGCGCGAAGTTGTATGTAAAAAAAACCCTTTGTAAAGCTTTCCTTCGGCATAATGTTATAGTAGTAAGCTAAAAAGAAACTTCTATATTAATTGCGTTCAGTTTAATATTAATATAATTTATATATAGCTTTTAGAGACAAAGTGTAAGTGCAGTGCAGTGAAGTTTCACTTGCACTTCTGTTAACACCAAATAACTTAGAAAATATATTTTATCGTACCAATATAATAAAACAAACAATTAAATAAATAACATTAAATAAGTACATATTTCAAATAATTGACGTCACTGTTGTTTTACACTATTGTACAAATCGAGATGTTATTCTACATGTTCGTGGATATTGATATTCCTCTGCGAAATGAGAATAGTGGCGTGCCTGCGGCGTGTCTGTCAAATATTGTACCAACTAAATAATCCTTGTATCTAATAGTTATTCTCTTGATTTTATTTGTTTATTTTTTTAGCTTCAAGCTGTATCCTGCATATACTACTACAATACTATAAAGGTAGTTAGAACCTCATCTTAAGACCCTCCGTTTCCCATTTTCCCCTGAATTCTTGAGGCGGTGGCGGTGGCGGTACATTTACAACGGAACAGAAAACAAAATACTTTCATCTACATATATGCAGATAGGCACTTCTAATTAGATTTGTTGTTTATAGAAAAGAAGGTTCTTAAATCTGAAGTACTGTGTTATTTTATTAGTAAAAATTATTTTTGACATCGCTGATATTTATAATTTAATAAATTAAATTTAGATAAATAGGTTTTCATTTTTATCGTTCATTTACTTTAATCTGTAAGCTTCGTACGATGGAATTGGGTGAAACTTTATCACAAAGGGATTGTTTGAATATAAAATCTTTTTACGTTAAGCTTTCAGGATTTGTTTATTTTGGATAATCGACAACATGTTATTACAATATAATATTATACAATAGGTACGTACACTGTAGTATTTTTTGGTAGTAAGTAAGCACTTGTACGCGATTGTTGTGGGTTCGATCCTACTCGGGGGAAAGGATTATTATTTATTAATTTTTTCTTTCTTCTCTCTAGCACCAAAGTAAGAGCCCGGCGTTTAATTTTTCCATTCAACACGGAATGCCTCGAAAAATTTGCGGGAAGTGTAGAAAGGAGTCTCCTAACACTAGGTTGCCTCTGCCTACCCTGCTTTATGCGGGATACAGCGTGAAACTGAAAAAATACAACTTACTTAAATAAATGGTTGCCACTTCGTCTAAGTTTGTCAAACCACTTAAACGTCTAGAGGTAGAGAGAGGTATTAGCCGATAAACCGGGATTTGTGTCATGACGTAACATGTCTCAGTCAAGTGCAGCGTGCAACGTTAAATGGCAAAATTTAGAACTATTTTATACATTTAATTATTATTAGAGTATAATTTGTTTGATTTTTATCAAGTCGGGTAAATGAAAAGTAATTTGTTACCTACATTGGAATCGAATCTACATCCATCGCGTTTACAGGTCAGACGTTAATTCGCTGATTGTTCATAAGCTAACCTAACCTAACCTAACCTAACCTAACCTAACCTAACCTAACCT